>CAJJDN010000051.1:371029-404747 GCA_905182985.1 Paramecium sonneborni
TGTATGTATGTAGATTCAAAAAATCATTCTCCAAATATTTTATTATATTTCCATGCAAATTGTGAAGATATTACTCAATCATATGATTTTCTCATTCAACTCAGAGATAATTTATAAGTATTTTCTTTATATTAATTTCTAGATATCAGCAATAGCAATGGAATATCCTGGTTATAGTAAATATAAAAATGAACAACCTAATGCTGAATTTATTTTGAAAGATGCTGAATATGTTTACAATTATTTAACTAAAAGATTAGGTTACAATGAAAACCGTATTATTATCTTTGGTAGAAGCATTGGTAGTGGACCTGCTACTTATTTAGCTAGTAAATATAAACCAGCATGTCTTGCTTTGATGTCTCCATTTACTTCATTAAAAGCTGCTGTCAGAGATTATGTAGGATCATGGGCTTAATATCTTATCAGATAAAGATTCGATAATTTAGAGTAAATTAAAAAAGTCAAGATTCCTACTTTTATCTTGCATGGTAAAGCAGACAATATTATTCCATATTCTTAAGCTTAAGAATTATATAGTATTTATTTTATTACTATTTAGAAAATTGTTAATCTAGTTAATGTCTTATACATTTAGCTAATGATATGGATCATATTAGCTATAAATTATATAAAGATTTAATAAACCCATTTACTGAATTCTTATTATAAATCAAATATTATCAGAACTGTTCTTAAGCACCAAAGTTACCTACTGTTCTATTTTATGATCCTAAATTTGAGTGAATAATATTAATAAAAATCAATTTTGACTTTATTAACTTTATCTTAGAATTTTCTTAAGTTTTTTTTTCATTTTATCTAATACCGTTTGAAATTAATTAATACAATTAAACTACTTATATATTAAATACTTAATTTTAGATTATCTTCATTTTTAGATATTATTTTATAGTACCAACTGATCTTTTAGTTTAATGAATTAATTAGCATTAATTAAACGAATTAAATATTTTTGTACTATTAATGTATTTTTTTGAAATTAAAATACAATCTTAATATTAAATAATGGGATGTTCAATAAATAAGAATAAAATGACAAATTCTACTACCTTTACTAATAAAACAAATGACAATTTTGAGCAATATCTCAAAAGTGTAGGCTCCATAGTAGAATCTTAAGAGATTAGAAAAGCCAAACTCTCATATTAAATATAAAAAAATCCTATAATATTAAGGAGACAGAACAAATCCAAACAGAAACTTGATGAAATAGATTAGGAGAAGTTATTTGTAAATTGAAATCATATCTTTGTTTTGAATTAAGTATAATATAAACAATGAATTTATTCACAATTTCAATATATTGAATAGTATGAAGTAATATTTTCTTTAGCTAATTCGTATGCATAGAATCCAATAGCATTTGCATAAAAAGATCTCAAAATACATACAGAGTATCCTTTCCAAATTGATCTAAGACCTTCTGATATAATTTTTTTTTTTAAACAATCCAGAAAACCCCCATCATAAAATCTAACTTTATAAATTCCTTAATCTGTTGGTTTTTAACATTATAAAATTGTTTTTATGGTCTAAATGTATTTAATAAATTTAAATACATCTTAAGGATAGCCTATTGTCCAACAAGAAACTCCAGCTAATCCTCCTGAAATCAAAAGATTAGCTGTTGATGGTTCAGATCTTTAGGATAGAGTACATAAGAAATCTTTTATCAATTCATATACAGCAAACTATGCAGAATAACCAAGTATTTCTCTTTATTAAGTTGCACACATTCCACGAAACAAAGATTTAAATCCCTCCTTCTTATAAATCTAATTAATTGGTTATTTAAAAAAATACTTATGAGATGCAGTCAATAGGATTTTTGTATATTTTTTCAGTTGATTGCATTTGTAATTTACACTTAGTCAACTCTATTGGACATGAAAAAAAAGCAGCTGAACTACCTGCAATACTTCCACAAAAGGCACTATTAATAATCTTAAGAGATATTACGTTTAAAAATATGTTAGTTATTTGTTCGAATTTCCTATAAAAAAAGATTTCCAAAATTCATAGACAGAAAATACAATAGCATTAGTAATTGGTATGGAAAGTATAGGGAAAGACATTCCTTTATAGAACCCTTTTGTTCCTTCATTTTAAAGAATATTCTTTAAAGTTGACAGTACTCCATCATTTGACATTTACATTCTAACTTTAACAGTGTCTAATGGATGACTTGATATACAATTAGCTCTATTAAGAGTAATTAATAGTCAAATACATTCCACTAACTGATCCAGCTGCTAAATCAATAGAGATTTGTAATCTATTTTCATATGTCCATTGAATAAAATCAGACATTTATTTTAAAAAAGTATTATTTGACGATCAATTTAAGTAATAGCAACATTTCATACGTCACTATAAATTAATCTTATAAATCATATTACTTATTTCTATAAATAAATATATGATAAAGTTAACTAATTATTCGATTAACTCAATAAGAACAATTACGTATTATTAATTTTCAAAGAGGAATTAATATAAAATATATATTGGTAATGATCATGCTGGTTTTGAGTATAAAAACATAATATATGATCATCTCAAATAGAAAGAATATAACATAATAAATAAAGGAACTGACATTAAATAAAGTTGTGATTATAATGAGATTGCAACAGAATTATGTTAAGAAATTCTAAAAAATAAGTGTTTAGGAATTCTAATATGTGGAAGTGGAGTTGGAATGTCAATGATGGCTAATAAAATAAAAGGAATAAGATGTGCATAAATAAATGATAATAATTCTGCTAAATAAGCAGGTCAAATTGGCTGCAACGTAATATCATTAGGATAAAGAATAATTAGAATAGAAGAAGCTATACAAATTGTGGAAACCTTTTTGAATTAAAACTAAAATTTACATCCAGAAATCAATGAAATTATATCTTAATTTGAGAATGAAAATTTTAGAATATGAGATGATCAACATATATATTATATTGAGAATATTGTATTTGTATATTATTACTTTCATCTCTTAGATAATTTACATTACTCATTTAATATATATTAAATAACAGATATGCAGCCTCTAAAATCTCCACTGATCTTAACGACTGCTTCTTATCCTATATCCTATTAATAAATAATATAATAATAATACTGAAGGCAAAGTCTTTATCTTAACATTTAAATCTGAACAAAATCGAACTAATTATTTATGCATTTATTGAATTATAGATTACTTAACAATAATTTTAGTCTTAAGCACTTATTATTTAGGTTTGTGCTTACTAGAACTTAAATATATATTAATATTAAATACCTCGATGATCTAGATCTTTTTAAATATTTTTATCTTTTATTTGAGGATCTTGATCTTTGTCTTCTGTTTGAATCTGATGATGATGATTAATGTCTAATTTATTAATTCTATCACAATCACCTCTTTTGTTTCATGTCCTATATCTACACTGAGTTTTTGTATTATTATGCAAAGTTTTCATTTATGTACTTTCCACTTTCAAGGATCTTATTAATTATTTATATACTGGGCCTCCATTTTTAAAACATTCTATCTATTCCAAAATCAATATTGTTGCTTCCTACTTATTTTCCATTGATCCTGACACTTATACTAAACAATCTAAAATTCCTTAACATTGTAACCTTAAACGATATCACTATCATCCTTATCTGAAAGTACTTTTATCTATGCTCCTCTAGCTTTATTGGCTAATTCTTTTATCTAACATCCTTCTATTTTATCAAATTTATTTAATCTTTACTTGCTCCTATTAATTTAGATGCAAAATTAGAAGGCATAACTATTCTTATATCAAATTCATTCTTTTTGAATTACTAAGTTACTTTCTTTATTATATTTGATATCGCCTCTTAAACATTAAATAATGTTCCATCTATTTATAAAATTCCTTCATCCTTTCTCAATTTGTTTTTCTATCTATCACATATATTATACTTTTATTTTTATATCATTTATTCCTTTCCCCTTCAATCTTACTGAATACTTTTTCTCTAACTCTCTATTCTTTAATATATATTCTATTATCACACTCAAAAAAGCAAATTTGGCCTCTAATATTAATTAACAATACTTTTGTCATTACTCTTTTTGGATCCAAAGGCTCAGCTTTTTTAGCATAATCTTCATTTGAAATTCCTCTTTCCTATAATTACTTAATAATCAACTTAAATGCATTAAATATGCGAGAAGATTCACCTATAATAATATTATTATGCAAATATTTTACCAAGAATTGTTACTGTTCTTAATTAGAATTCATAAATTGGTTAATTAACTACTAAATGAGCTTTAGTTTCTAATTTAATGGATTCTATTTATTTTCCCTAAGTTCCTATTACAGTTGAGACAGTCCCTATATAATTATTTTATTTTACCTTCTGGAATCAGCATAAATATTTCTAATTTTTGTTTGTTTCTTTGTTCTATTAATTATAATATTTTATTGACTGCATCACATCTTGCATTTAATTTATTTTCATCATGATCTATTATAGAAAATGCTGTTCCATCCAAACCTGGGATTTGATTCTATGGATTAAGTTTTATTGTTTAAATATTATATAAGCACTAAAATGTTATATTTAAATTAATTACTCTAACATCCTCTAAAATTGATTTTAAATCTTCTTAAGTGATAAATCTCTTTTCAATAAAAAAATCAATAGAAAATTAATTCAAACCTTTCTAATCCTACTAATGAGAAAGTGATTGAGAGGATTGACCTGATAATCCCTAATCAAAACCTCGATCTTAAGACATTTAATTATATTATTTATATTATTCAAATTAGAATCTCTATATTGATTTTTTATGAAAATTGCTTCATACTACAAATATTACACAATTATTAATATAATATATATAATATATTAATGTTTGAAAAGCTTGGCTCTAAATTAACTTCTAGAACATTTGTTGGAAATTCAAATAACAAAAATGATGGTTGTGAATTATGCAACTAAACTTTTGATTGGTATTAACTATTTATTAAAATTATCAAAGGAAACATAAATAACATTAATGTAAAAGGTGTTTAAGGCATGTATGTTACAATTGTGGTCCTGATAAAGCTATCATTCCATCTCATGATTTAAAAACTCCTCATAGAATTTGTAAGAATTGTAAAGATGATTCAAAACATCAAACTTAGTTGATGGATGTAGAAAAATGCAAGTTTGGATAATTATCAGGAATTGGAAAAAGATGGGCTTTTTTGGCTTAAGGAGATGAGTATTAATTTATTAATTTTTAGTTTCTAAATTGAAAAGTCTTAAGAAGAATACTAAAAATCCTTATCAAAAATTTTAAAAAATTCCAGCAATGAAATAAAATAATAAATTTCAGCTAATCTATATAGATTTTTTAAGGAGGTATTTTTATTGATTCTAAATTATTTTAGAATAAAAAAAGTTTAAATTATTCTTTATATGATTGGAATTATAAAATATCTTAAGGAGAATAAGAGAGTTAATTATAGCAAAAGATATCTAATGTCTTACATTGTTTTTTTACTACAAATCCTGTTAAATTAACTAGAAATCTAGTTTTTATAACTACATATATCTTATATTTTTGTGATGAAGCTATAACTTTAATATTGTTATCATTTTTACATTAAAAAGTACTACCTTCAAGATTTCAATATCATAAATTAGATGCAGAAGAAAACAAACCTATTGAATAAGAAGTTAAATTTTTAATGGATTGCATGGTAGAATAATCAAATTCAACTCTTGATCCTCTAATTAAACCTAAAATAAAGGAATTTTTAGATGCATATTCAACTGATATTCTAATAAATTTTATGTTTAATCACATTGAATTTTATGTTGGATATTTTCTCTTCAATTAATTACTTATTAATAGAGATGTAATTATTTCATCTACTTAATATAGTTTTCTATTTATGAAAAATTCTTAGCTAATATATGTTTATAAGCACAAAAGGCTATTGTAGAAGCTTAAATTGATGAAATACCACTTTATATAATGAAGAACATATAATTAGAATAGCTTACAACATTCTTATAATTTGAAGATCAATAGAAAAGAAAACATAGAACTAGTTTAACAAGTAAAGATTAATTAAGCTAATAATCATAATTAATTATTTAATAATAATAATAGTCATAAAAAGAGAAAGAATAATAAAGAAATTCAATCAATAATAGTTCAATAGAATAATTATTAGATTTATTTATTGGATTAGTGAAAGATATTTCAGATTCGAAAATAGAATCCTATATAATGAATGAAAAATATGATTCAAATAAGAGTTAAATTTAAGAATTATATTAAGCAATTAAAAAATAAAAAGAAGAGTTGATAAATTTGAAAAACGCCGCTATTACTTATGGAAAAATAGATTAGGATACAGAATCTGATTTTTATAATTCTAGAATATCAAGAAGTTCAATAAAATCAGAAAATGCCGATAAAGCATTTAATTAAAGAGAATTAAATGAAAAAAATACTTAAATTAGTGAGCTGGAAGATAAAATTAAAAATTAATAAAAATTAATTTAAAAATAAATTGAGCAACAATAATAAATGGAAATAGATAATTTCACATCTGTAAGTAATTTAAAGGCTCAATTATAAAACTAATAAAATAGTTAGCTATTTAAAAAAGAAAAAGAAGAAAAAGAAGAAATAATAGTGAAATTGTTTGAATAAAAAGAAGAAAACTACAAGAATCAAATCTCTGAATTGCATTCAGAAAATAGTAATTTAAAGTTTTAAATTAATAAATTATAAATTCAATTATAATAGGTTTAGAAAAGTAAAATTGAATTTGAAAGCTAACTTAAAGAAAAGATTAATAGTTAATATGAATAGGAGATATTAAAATTAACAGAGGAAAGAGTGTCATTATTAAAAAAGACAAGTTTTTTATAACAATAAATTTTGAATTCTAATATAAAATAGGAAGAAAGAGATAAAGAAATTTTAGAGCTTAAGTAATAATTTGAAGAATAAAAAAAAAATGCAGATGAAATGAGTTAATTATGTGCAAGAAAAAATGAATAAACAGAAAAATTAAATAAACATATAGATGAGTTAAATATTCAAATTTTGGGTTTGAAGAGAAAAGATTTTGATTAAAACTTTAATTAAGTTCAGGTTTAAAACAATATTACAAAAGAATTATAAGAGAACAATATATAAATAAGAAACAGTCTTCTTTAAAAAGAAAAAGAATTATTTAATTTGAAACAAAAGTTTGTAGAAGTGAATTAATTGAAAATTGAATATTTTGATAAAATGTAGAATTATGAAAGAATTAATAAAGAAATTAATTAAACCCTAAAATTGTATGAAGAAAAGGAAATTCATTAATTAAAATCTTTTTATGAAGAAAAAATCTAATTATTAGAATAAACTTAGGAAGAATAAATGAATAGGTTGTTATCATAATATTAGTAAAATTAACCAAAAGAGTAAGAGTAGAAAATGACACAATAATAATAAACTTTTAGAGATAATAATTAACCAATTCAATAATAATAATAAATAAGTGATGAGCAATCAGGAGAATAAAGTAATGGATAAGTTGATGATTGCTTAATATTTTGAGATTATAGGTTATATTATTAAATACATTTCATTACAATTTTTTGTATTCAGGATTTTCTTATAACATTAATTTATAAAATTATTCTTATAATTAATATGCTTTTTTTCTTGATTAGTCTTCACATCCTTAAAGACATTTAGAATCTTCATAACATTTTCCTTGACAATCTTTATCATCGATTTCAATTTGATTGAATCTATTTCTAAGAGTATTCGAATTCATATTCATTCTAGTATTTAAATCTTCAATGCATTATTAATATTTTAGTGGATCCTCATAATTATTTTTGTAACAAAGAATTTTGCGTTCTAATTATTGTTTCTAATAATAATAAATTAATGTACTTGATAAAGATTATAATGTTGATTATACTTTTCTTTAAGTTCATTTGATATATTCGTATAATATTCCATTTTTAAATATATTTAATGAATTAATAAAACAATAGTGACGAAGTTTAACTTAAAGAAATGTTATTAAAGACAGAAATACTTGATAAAGGATATGATAGTGAAAATTTTATAAATTTTATGGAGCTATAGAAGGAGAATGGTAACTCAATTAATATAAATTTTCTATTAGGTGGTTAAGATATTGACATGTGGACATATCAGGAACTAACTTAAGCAATTAATTAATTTTAATAGTTAAATTAGCCATAATAAGATGAATAGTTGCAAAATATTGTTTCAGACAAATAATTAGATTTAGATGATAAAAAATTGTAAAATATAGAACAAGAAGAATAAAATTAGAATTTAACAATTTAAATTTAAAAGAAGGATTAATAATAATCAATTTGTGGAGAGGATAAAAATAAGGATACTGATATAAAATCAAATTTGTCTAAAATTCATTTATGCAAGATTTAAGATAAAAAAGAACAATTATAATCAAATGATATTTCTGTTTATATTTCAAAATATTAGAGAATAGCTGGAGGTATTTTCACATCATCATATTATTCATATACTGTTTAAACAGATCCAATTGGATGGATTGTTTAAAGGAGATATAGTGATTTTTTATGGTTAAGAGAATTATTATGTAAAATATATCCAGGAAGAAATGTATTTTTAAATTATTAAATTAGATTGCTCCATTACCTAAAAAATCTGTTCTTAAGAATGAAAAAGAATTATATCTTTAAAAACGTAAGAAATTTTTAGAAGTAAAAAATTCATTTTAACTAGAATTTCTTAAAAACTGTATTAAAATGTGAATTACTTAGACATGATAAATGGTTTTTTGCATTTCTATCATCAAAAGAAGAAAAGGATTTCAAATAAATTTAAAAATTGAGTGCTTAAATATAAAGAGTCACAAAATTAGAATAAATAATCTCTATAGATGGAAAAATTCAATTAGAAATTAATGGAAATCTAAATTCTCACAATATAGAAGCTACTTAATTAGTAAATTCTGTGGATATTTGTTATAAAAAACTAAGAAGAGAATCAAAATAATTATTGCTTGATTTTGATTAATTATCAAATACTATCTTCAATATGGGTTAAACTTGTGCAGATCTTTATTAATTATCAAATAAGTTTAATTAATCTATCCCTTAAGGTAAGATATCTCAATTAGATATATTATATATATCAATGAACAATATGTTAGTTTAATGGGGTAATAATTTGACATCTCAAATTAAAATTGTATAGGAAGAATTGTGTTATTTTTTTAAATTTCATCATCATTAAATTTTGGTATTAAAAGAAGTAATGTATTTCATTTATTCTAGTTTATGAAATAAAAAGATTAAGCTTAATAAGAGTATGAAAAATTCAAATCTCGATTGGAACAAAAGAAAAATAAATTATTTACGACGTAAGATTTTAATAGATGGGAAATCCCAGCTGTTTAACTTAAAGCCTTATAAGATGAAAATCTAACTTAAAATAAAGAAATAAGTTTTTAAATTATGCTACCATAAGAGACTACAGTTTAAGAAGATTTAAAAAATATTTATGCCTATTTTAATAGTTCATCATATATAGAAATCACTAAACATTTTGAGAATACAGTGTCTGAATTCTCAAATCATTTTACAAAATTTTGTAGTCTATAAAAAGAATAGATAGCAGAAGTAAACATTATAAATAAATTAGTAAAAACTAGTTTGGGATCAAAGTATTGTAAATTTAACTAATTTGTAATTTCCAAAAGAACTAATTAAAAAAACTACTTGATTATCGCAAATAAAATTTGAATTTGCGTAAATATATATAATAAATATTATTTTTTATATGAATTCAGATGTAAAAGAAAGAAAAACAATTTTTTTTTAGGCTAAATCCGTAGTTCGAGATAAAAAGGAGAAAATTAAGTTGGAAAAGAAAGATATAATGTAAAGAGTTGATAATTTATTTGGGTAGGTAAGTTATATATATTATTAAAATATAAGATAGAACAAAACCGAACAAAAGAGTAAGAAATTGATAAAGTGTTTCCAATAATTGATAACATTTAGAGAAGATAATTTTAGTATTCAAAATATAGAACAGAAGTATTAAGTAATTCATGTAATAAAGATAATTTGGTTTTAACAAAAGTGTTGAGTTCAATGCCTCTTTATAAATAAGAAAAGATATATGAAATGAAAAAATAAGGATTAAAAGAGTATTTAGAAAAATAATTCAATAATACCAAAAATTTAAGACCTTAATAGTTGATAAAAAAAAAAGATTCTCAAATAGATGAATAATCTAAAATAATAAATGAATATAAATAATTAGATACGTCTTTAATTTAAAGTGATTCAGAAATTTAAATAAAAGGTGGATTAAGAATGAGAAGTCCAGATGAAACAATAACATTTTTGAAAAATCATTTTGGAGTAATAGTTCGATCACCTTAAAAATCTAAATTAAAAAGTCGGAGAGAATTAGAGTAAGAAGAAAATTAAATGGAGAGAGATAGAAGAAAAATCTATGATGTTAAGGATAAATTAGAAGTATATTATACAACATTGGAAGGAAGTAATAATTAGAATAAAAGAAGATTAGAAGATCAATAGCAATTATTAAATATATCACAAATTTTAGATTATTCAAAATCAAGTGATGTTACACCTATGAATGATAAAGAAGGAAGGAACAGTATTTTTAATCGAAATTAATATTATGTTGATCATTATAATAATATAAAGTTAGGAAATAGTAATACAAAAGATATAAAAATGAGAAGTACATTTTATAAGAGTCACATAGCTAATGAATTTAATGAATGATTATAAGATATTCAATTTTATTTCTCTTTAAGTCAAAATTGGTATAAAATAATAATTATTATTATATGAAAAGTCAATAATTTTCGAGCACTTAAGATTTGCGAGCAACTTTAACAACTCTCAAAAGATAGACTTTTTTTTATGTAGGAGATGGTAACAATGGAGATTTAGTGAGATAAATTCTATCCAAAAGACCTAATTTTTAAGAATAGAGAACTCCTTTCAAGTAATATATATATCATATTAGCGCTCATTTAATATGGAAACAAAGCAATAAATATTTTAATTATTTTTAATTGGGATAATTAAAGAGTAAAAAAGTTACCATCAATCATTTAGAACATCATTATGTGATAACAAATAAGAATAACTTATTTCATACTCTAGAAAATTATTGCAATGTAAATTAGAATTTGATTCAGTGTAGAAAACCAAGTTAAATATAGATTATTTAGTTCCTAAGACATTTATTATAAATTTAGACTCAGGACATGTTTAAACAGACTTAATGAAATTTTTAGAATATTTTACTTAATGCAGTAAATAATCATTAAACATTTGGTTAATGAAACCACCGGATTTAAATAGAGGAAATGGAATTAAATTATTTAATGATTTGGATTAATTTGTTGAATTAATGGAAAATCTTAATAAAAAGATTCAGACTTCAGTTAAATAATAAAAGTCCATTTCATTAACTCTAGATAATAAAAGAAAAATTAAATTAACAATTGATGATTAAGATAAACAAATAGTACTTTAAAAATATCTTGAAACTCCATTATTATACAACTAACGTAAATTTGATATCAGAGTTTGGGTTTTAATTGATCATAAATTAAATTATTATTTCTTTCGTGAGGGTTATTTTAGATTGGCAACAGAAAGATTTGATATAAGTAATATTCGTAATCTCTATATTCATTTAACAAATAATGCGATATAAAAACATCATCCATATTATGGAAAATACGAAATTGGTAATTAAATTAGTTTTAGTGAAATGTAACGTTATTTAAAATTTTAAAAACCTTAATTAAATACAATAATTTAAGAAATGAAAAAAATAGTTAAATTAACTATAGAATCAGGATATCATAAATTAAATGAATGCAGAAAGAATTTTTAGTTTGAAATTCTTGGTTATGATTTTATGATTGATAGAGATGGACATGTTTGGTTAATAGAAGTTAATACAAATCCATGTATTGAAGAGAGTAGTCCTCTGTTAAAATAATTGATACCAAGAATGCTTAGTAATTAAATGATCTAAAGTAGATGATGCATTTAAGTTAACAATAGATTAAATATATGATACTGATTAATAAACATAGACATACCCAGTGAATGGATATAAATGTGAGGAGAATTTGTGGGATAAATTAGGAATAATTTAATGATATTAATATTATTTATATTATGTTTTAAAGCTAATAAATCATAATAAAAATAATGATAAAATTTGTAGACCTAAAGCAATTAAATATTAATAGCTATCTACAGTGATATTAGTTTGATTCTAGGTGTTATTACTCTAATTATAGGTAGAAGTAGAACATTTAGTGCATTTTTATAATGAAGGATTATAAGAATATGTAAATTAGGTTAATTAGTAGCATTCATTAGGTCCATAACCTGAGGGATCGATTTCTTAACAAACTCCATTAATAAAACTACAGGTTTTAATTTATGAAGAAATCCAAGTAGAGATGTTGATACAATTATTAGTAGATTTATATTGGAAATCGCAAGTTAAATCAACACATTTGTTAGAATCTGTATTCCAATAACAAACTTTGTTCATTTTATTACATTAATTTTAATCAATAGCAATAGAGCAAGCTGAAAATAATAAGCATTTTTTTGTAGTTGTATTCCAAATACAAATTCCATCATTTCCTGAAATTTCACAAGGTATTTGGCTAGTATAAGAAGCACAATTAGTTTTAGGAATACATTTTGTACCATCAGTAATACAATTACCAAGAGTATTACAAACATTATTAGTGATATCACTGCAAGTCATAAGTATACATTTAGTATTTTCATTTGAATATATACATTTACCATCTAAACCTAAACCATTGTTACATAAATCCTTTAATGGATAATTTGCACATTTGTCCATAGTATAACAAATAGTACCATTTGATGTACAAGTCATCATTTAGTTATTACATATGGAATGAGTAGTTCCAACTAAATCTTCACAAATTTATAATCTACAAGTTCCAGCCCATTTGCAAATACCAGTTGATGATATTTTATTGTCTACATAAACAACTCCTTTATAATCCAAATAACATTATTCTTACATTTTATAATCTTAGCAAGCGAGTAATTCAATACATTATGTTCCATCTGTTGTACATCCATTATTAGCAGTAAAACAATCAGCATGAGTTTTGAATTTAGCATCTGAACATTTTGTGAAAATAGTACAAATTTTAACATTTTTCTCATTCATAGTCATGATGCATTTACCATCTATTCCTTAAAAACAACCTCCTGTAATATTTGTTTCGCTACATTCTGTTATTGAAACACATTTACTACCATCAGTTGTGCATTTATCACTAACCTATTAACATTCTTTATGTGTTTTATATTTGATACTTGTACAATCTCTATATTAATAACATTGTGCATTAACCCATAAACAGGGACCATCTACACCAATTATACACGATTATGCATTTATATATTAATTACAATTCACAATATCGGTGCATTTTCCTAAACCATTGGTTGTACATTAACTATTTTATTTATTGCATGATTTATAATCACTTCCATTAAAATCAATACATGATTAATTTCTGCATTGTTAGATAGTATCATCCCAACTACAAACTTCTCCATATATTGATATATTACATGCTCCTTAAACATTTGCAGCAAAACAAGTAGATTTAGTAGTACATCCTCCACCTTATTTAGTAGTACAACCATCATAATATTATTAACATTAAGTTTCAGTTGTTAATGATGTTGGGGCTGTTGAACAATTTCTAAGACTACAAGTCTTTGATATTTAATTCCATTAACAAAAATTACCAAACATATCTTTCTAACATCCTTATTCTACAATTGCCTTATTACAATCTAATCTTTCTGTACAAGTTTTTCCATTTGTTGTACAATATTTATTCTATTATGAACATTCTTCATCTGTAGTAAACTCATATTAAGAACATGTTTTTGTGCTACAAAATTTACTATTGAATGAACAACCCTCAAAAGGTAAGTTATTACAATTTTAATCATTATATTCACTTAGAATAGCATTTTCACATGTTTTCACTATACAACTACTTGAAACAAATACGCAATTTGGATTTGAATTACATATTAATGGATCTATTATATCTGAACATTAAGGATAATCCATACATCCCTCATTAGTAATTGTATTTACTGTACATGAACTCATAAACTATTGACATTATTCATGAGTTTTAGAGGTTGTATCTAAAGAACATATCTTCTCTTAACAAGTATCATTTGACCAAAAACAAGTTTTTTATTAATTACTGATTACGCATTATGACTCTTTTTTGTAATTAGAACATGAAGTCAATTCTATACATCCATTATTTGTTATATTAACTGTACATTTTGTTCCAGTAGACATATATTTATAACAATCAACATGATTAGTATTTGAACTCGTTAAACAAGATTTCCTTAAACATTAACTACCTTTATAAACACATTCCTATCCATTTTTATCTAATTAATCACAATTTTTATCATTATATGTTATGCATTCATCTTTGTTTGCACATCCTAAACCTGTATTAGCTAATATACATCTTGCGATTTAGGTTTAACACTATTATGAGGAAATCAATGTCTGAGGCAGTTTAGTGCAATCATCATTATAACAAGTACCACTAACCCAAACACAATCCCCTTTGTTATTAATCCTTTTAATGCATAGCAATGGTGAATCGTAACTACTGCATTCATTTTATAATGTAAGTTCTACACATTCATCATCATCATTTAAATAACAATATTTATTAATAAGGTCGATAGATGTATTTGGTTAGCAATATTCTGAAGGTAATAATGTACAAGTATTAGGAACATCCATACAAGAAGATTTAGTTTAATTATTGATGCACTTTTTCGGAGTTTAATATGATGTGCAATTAGTTTTTTGAGTACTACATTATTTTGTGACACATTTATCTGTTATCCATTAACATACATTTAATGTACAATTTTATGGGGTCTAACTATCTTCGCATTTAGTGATTTAAGGAATGCATCCCTTTTATAAGTTATTAACAACGCATCCAGACAAATATTATTAACATTTTAAAGTTGTATTATATGATGTGTCAGCTGTACTACATTATCTCACTACACAAGTATTATTAATCCATTCGCATGCACTAGTTATTGATTAAACACATTATAATTATATTGTATATTGATTACATGCTTATAACATGATAGAGCATCCTTATCCTGATGGAGCTAGAGTGCAAGTATTTTTATATTGGAAACACTATGAATGAGTAATATAAGATAAGGGGGCTGTAAAACATGTTTTGATATAGCATGTTTAACGATAATAACATTATTTGTTCTCGATACAAATATCATAATCTTCAACATTGTCACATGTATAATTTATACAATCTGTAGCTGATTGATTGATTGTACAGGTTTACATAAATTCATTACATTTTTTATGATCAAGTGTGATAGGTTTTTGACTTTTTGATTCTTCATCATAAATGGTTTTAGGAATATTGGGGCATATTTTAAGTTTACATTTATCATCCCAAAAACAAGGACGTTTTAAGTTATCAAGAACACAAGCAATTTCTAGTTCAATCTCTTCACAAGTATTTATAGTTTTGCATCCACCATCTATTTTAGGAATACATAAACTATTATAATATTCTTAACATCCTTTAAGAGTTGTGACAAAAACAGGTGCATTTTCACATGTTCTATTTTCACATCCCTATTTAAGAGAGTTAACAGTACAAGTAGATAAGAACTTACTACATTATTCAAATGTAGTAAGACTTAGTGGAGCATTGATACAAGTTCTATCTTTACATAATTAAGTAATAGAATCCCAAAAGCATTGTTCCCCTCTTAGATTTTATTTGCATGCATAATCTACATTTGCAATAGAGCATTCTCCATTAGTCATACAACCACCACCAGATTTAGTTATACAATCTTTACTAATAGATTAACATCCTACATTTGAAACAATATTTTTGGTAGCATTACTACATAATTTTTATTTACAATAGCCATCTACCCAAAAACAATCATTTCCAAAAAAATCTTGTATACAAGCATTTTTAGTAGTAGCTGCATCACATGTTGATCTTGAGACACAACCTCCATTTAATTTAGTAGTACATTCTTCTAAATATAATCTGCATTATTCATCTGTAATGAGAGTGATAGGAGCATTTTCACAAATTTTAAGTTTACACATAGGAGGATTTAGAGAACTATCCCAAAAACATTTTGAAGATTAGTCTTTATTATAATAACATTAGATTTCAAGTTTGATATCATTACAACTTTGTTAGGCATCAATGCATCCACCTCCTGGTTTTGTTGTACAAGTAACAATTTATGATCTACATTCAGCATCAGTATCTAAAGCTGAAGGTTATGATAAGCAATCTAAAGCTCTTGAACATTTATTCATTTTTGTATCCCAATAACAATATCTATAATTAACATCCATAAAACAAACAATAGGATCTGTATATTCAATACATTCTTTTAATTCAACACATTTTTTCAGATCTGATTTATAACATCTCTTGTTTAAACTTTTACATTCTCTATCAGATGTTAATTTATAGGGAGTACAACCTGTGAAAAAACTACATTAACTATTCACCCATTAACAAGCATCATCTTATTAACATTGCTTTTCTTCTAAGTAACTACAATATGTATTCAATTTAGATTAAGTTATAGTTCTAACATCACATGTTTTATTCCAAGAGCAAACGTTATTTTTTACACAATCATTTTAAGATAGTTATTAACAAGTACAAGGTGTTGTTGTTTCAATTGTGCTGCAATAACATAACCCTAAGAAGAGGGCGAGAAGACTTAAAATTATTTTCATATAATTTAAATTTAATAATCATCATTTCTTAGACAACAAACCTACATAAACGCTTCTATAAAACTCTGAAGTAAAAGAGGCACCTGAAAATGGACCAAAGATATAAATCAAAATATTAATCATACATACTAAATTACCATCTTATAGAGACTCAAAAATGCCTAATCCAACTCCCATAGCTAGATTCAAATAACCTGTATTAAATAATAAAAATTTTTTACCTTAATACTATATGTTAAAATCCTCCCAAAATATAATGCTATTTCTATAATTCTAATTCCTATTAAATTGTTGTTATCAGTAAGTTAAGTTTATGGATATTTTTGTATACGAATAAATATAAAAATAAATAAATGTTCTTAAAGCCTTAATAAGATAATATAAAATGATACTTCTCCACAAAAGTTAGTAATCATCCATTCTATTGGTTAAGTCTCTATATATATATGTGATATAACTATTCCAAAAAATAAAAAAACAGCCAATTATTACACCAAATAATGATGCTGTCCAATATTCCCATTTTAAATCTTCCAATTTAATATACTCATCAATTCACTATAAGGTTTATCCTCTATTCTATTGTTCAATGTGATTCCAGTATTTCAATCTTATTTTAAATTCCTTCTCATTTTCTTATCCTTCTAATTAATCTTCCTCATCAATCCTTTAATACAATTTTTATTGCTCTTTTTATCTGACATACTACGAAGATCCATCTCCTTACAAGAATCTCTCTTAAATTTATATTAGATATTTATATAAAATTCCTTTTATTATTAAATAATAACATTTCATCAACTTATATTCTCTTTTTAAATGGCTATAATTTTTTTGACATTCATTTATAATTTCTGATTTTATTTATACTGCTATCACAAATAAATATATAATTTAACAATCTAAGTTTCAATATCGAAATACCAACAATTATATCTAATACGGTTTAGTTTATATCACATATAATTTATTATTATTATTATTCTATTTCATTGATATGCATCTTTTTTACTTCATTCTTAACTCATTATTTCTTTTTTATTATTTTTCATTTCTACTAAATTTATCCAAAACAAATAAATTCACTTGTACTTCTCTAATCTTATTAGCATCAATATTTGCAAGCAATTTTTATATTTCACTTAAGTTTCCATAAAAAAGATTTTATTAAACTGTAACATATCTCTAAATTACTACTAATAGTAATACTATTTTTAATTGTTTAAATCCATATTTTAAAAATTTTGAACTCAATTTTTCTTGTACTTATCTTAAAATATGATTTATTTTTTAAATTCATCCTCTATAGTAAAGGCATAACAATTTAAAACTTCTGCTTTATTTTGAAAACATTTAAATAGGGAATCTTAAACATATTAAGTTGCAGAATCAATCATTTTTTTGAGTATAATTAATTTTCAATAAAGGATAGTTCCTTTTGTAATTAATTGCATTGGAGAACTCTATATTATTGTATTAATTGTCTAATCATTATTTAATGACATAAGATTATTTTACATCTCCTTCATAAAATAGTCAAAAATTGATGTCAAATAAAATCTTAATAATCTTTCATACTACATTTCCCTATTTTAAAGTTGTTAATAATATGAACTGACAATTATGTATAAATTAAGTGTTTACGAGCATAAATTCTCCTTTACATTTTATTATTAATTGGAGATTTTATCGCTTAGATTACATCTATTAATAAATAACATCATTATCATAAATAATAATTATTAAAATATAAAGTGGGATGGATCTTGGAATATAAATAAATACACTAAATTAAATTGACTAATTATTAAACCTGAATGGTCGAAATTAGCAATTTTTAGAATAGAATCATTAATTGTACAAGTAATTGGGGCAATAAATATATGTGTTGTTGACGATTTTAGAATAAATGAAGAATGATAGAATATTAACAATAGGCTTCACTACATTTGTGATTCTATTATTTATTTTCTTTATTTTATCAGCGTTTATAAGGATTTAAGCGTTGCTTTTAGGAATATGCATAAGTTATGTTGTCGTATTCTGTTTAGTAGTAAAAAGGGATCACTTAATTTAATACATTTAGTATTATTTTCACTTGATCAATAAATAAATAGTTTATATAACTAAGCAATTAGAATTATTAAAGATGAAGGAAATATATTATAAATTTTACAGAACAAAGTATTAAAATAGAATCATCGAACTGCAATAAGAAATATAAAATTGAAAAGCATATATTATTTATATACTAAACTAATAAATTATGTTAAAGAAATTTTAGTACGATTTATTCGTAATCGGAGGAGGAGCAGGAGGTTTAGCATCTTCAAAAGCTTCAGCATTATTGGGGAAAAAAGTAGGAATGGCTGATTTTGCAACTCCAAGTCCTCACGCAACAACATGGGGAACAGGTGGTACATGTGTAAATGTTGGATGTGTGCCAACAAAATTAATGCCATTTTCAGCTAGAATGGGTGAAATTCGAAAAGATCAAATAGCAGCAGGATTTTCAGGAATAGATAGTGATGGAAAACATAATTGGTAATAATTGATTGAGACAGTATAAAAACACATAAAAGAATTAAATGTGCGTTAAGAGAGTTCTTTAAAGGATCATGGTATTGATTATTATAACAAATTTGCAAAATTTATTGATCGGCATACAATTGAAGTAAGAATATGATATAAGTTTATCTTATTGTAGCTTACAGATATAAAAGGAGAGAAAGAGATAATAAGTGCAAAGAATATAATAGTATGTGTAGGATCAAGACCAATGTTGTATTAAGATCCAAAATTAGTAATAACATCAGAGGATGTATTTTAATAGACAATTGCTCCAGGGAAAACATTGGTGATAGGAGCATCATATGTAGGTTTAGAATGTGCAGGATTTATACATGGTTTTGGATATGATACTACAGTATTAGTAAGAACAAGAGTGATGAGAAATTTTGATTAGGAAATGGCTTCTAAAGTAGAAGGATATATGTCAGACAATGGAATAAAATTTACAAAGAGAGCTCAATTACAATCAATATAAGCAATAGATAATGGTAAAAGAAGATTAGTTAAATGGGTACGTGATGGAGTAGCTGAAGAAGATACTTATGATACAGTATTATATGGTATAGGTAGATAAGCATCAACAAAATAATTAAATTTAGAATCTATTGGTGTAAAAATTGATGCTAGAAATTATAAAATTATAGCTGATGATTATGATAGAACAACAGTTGATAATATATATGCAATTGGTGATTGTTGTTTAAATAGATTAGAATATACACCTATTGCTGTTATGGCTGGTAGAAAATTAGCTAAAAGACTTTATGGAGATAGCAATGAAATTATGGATTATGCAGATGTTGCAACTACTATTTATACTCCTATAGAATATGGTTGTATTGGATTATCAGAAGAAAGAGCTTTATAAAAATATGGATAAGATGGAATCAAAATTTATAGATCCCATTTTAAACCCTTATAATGGGGATTTAGAAAAAGAGATGATGCTAAATATTGCGGAGGCAAATTGATTGTTCATAAAGAATCAGATAGAATCATTGGATTTCATTATGTTGGTCCTGAAGCTGCTGAAGTTACTTAAGGTTTTGCTGTTGCTATGAAAATGAAATGTACCAAAAAAGATTTTGATAACACTGTCCCTATTCATCCTAGTCTTGCTGAAGTATTATTAATTCTTATTCTTTTAGGAAATGATTTTAATGAAATGAAAAAATTTATATCAGTTTAATTTCTATCTTAATAACATTTATTATATCAATTAACGTATTTCGGTGTTCTTGGTCTACCTTATGGAACATTTTTCTTTTCTTATGATTTTAATATTTAAAATGAACACATCAAAGTTTCATCTACACTCATTAATGCTCCTAATATTATTATTTATTTTATTATTTCTTACCTGAATTATCAAACTCATTACAGTAATTTGGTGCCGAAAATAAAGTTACTAATTGTCTTTTTGCAAAAAATTCATATCCTTCTTCAACTACTTAATGAGCTCTACATACTAAATCCATATCATTCTTTTTCAAAAAATTAGCTATTACATCTGTTCCAAATATATATGAAACTCCTCTCTCATTATCTTTATGATATTTTTTATTTATAATTTACCTTACCAACCTTGAATCTCCTTCTCTGGATCTGACCATAACAAATCACATAATAAACCTGTATCTGGCACTTCAATTGGTCTCATTATTCGATGAATCTACTCCAAATTTGTTAATTCTGGTGATAACCCTCCATGCATACAGATTATTTTCTCATCTATCACTGCACACACTGGTAAACAATTAAAACAATCAGTAAATGTTTTCCATAATTTTATATTGTACCTTCTTTTGCATTCATCATAAAATCCATATATACGGTTTATTTATGAACATTCATGATTACCTCTCAATAAAAAAAAGTTCTCAGGATATTTTATTTTATATGCCAATAACAAACATATTGTTTCTAAAGATTGTCTTCCTCTATCTACATAATCTCCTAAAAATAAATAATTTGCCTCTGGTGGAAACCCTCCATATTCAAACAGTCTCAACAAATCTGTATATTATCCATGTATATCACCTATATACATTTGCAATTTTTACCACATATCTTTATTGGAGCTTCCAATTCTAGTAACATTGGTTGACTTAAAAATATCTCTCTACTTTTTATACACAAAGAACGTATTTCACTTTCTGTTAGGTTTACTGCTTTCCCTTATTTAGCTCCTTTGCTTTCTAAAAGTTTTTCAATTATCTTCATACTTTTAAATTACTTACCTTATCAACATCAATGTCCATTATTATTAATATAAATAAGAATATTTAAAATTTTTCAAGTATTTCTTTTATAATTCGTTTATTATATTTAAAATGATTCAAAGATATATATCTAAGTCATTTACAACTATCATCAACTAAAAAAACACTGATAGTTATTTTTTATTTACAATTTATTTATTGTTTTTAATTATGTTTATAATAAAGTAATTCACCATTGTATATTTCTCCTCTTATTTTGTTAATCCTCCTCCATTTAAATTAACTTAGCAACCTTAAAATAATTGTACTTTTCTGCCAATTACTTAGCCGTTCTACTTGCCTAATTTTAACATTTAAATTACATAATCAATTGCAAATACATCTATATTATAATTTATTAACTCTTAACATATATCATAATAGTTTCGTTTAGCTGCCAAATGCAATCCAGTTTAACCTATCTATAAATTTATATATTTATGAATTTTACAAAATCTTTTGTTTTTACTAAACATTCATCAGATATTAACATTAATTTTAAACTAGATAAATCATTATTTTTTATTGCTGTTAAATAATCATTTTCCACTTAATTTAATTGTCTCACAACAACATGTTATTTTAAACTGTTTAATAATTTGTTCTCTAATTATTCATCTGAGAATTTCAATTAGAGTATTGTTCTAATTTTAAATTATAAATTTATTTACTCCATCAAATTCTTTGCTTAATCATTCTAGTAGTTTATTTCAGGGACTTCATGATTTAATATTTCTCTATACGTATACCTACTTCCATTATCAACATATTAATATGGAATATTTAAATCCTCATACTGAATGTCCTTAATTTCTGGTTCCTATCCAATTGTATTGCTGTAATATTTATTATAAAGATTAACTTATTCTTTAAAATCTTTGAAAGCACCAACACTAATTTTGTCTAAATTCTTTAAATCAGATTATAACTTCTATTGATTTTCATTGAGCATACTCTTTTTTTTTAATTAGAATTGAGTTTCTCTCATTTTCTTTTCTTGCTATTATTTTTTTGTTTCCATCATATTAATTTGCTTACTCAAAGGATTAATAATTTTAAGTGAACCTTATTTGTTTTTTATTAATTGATTATTGTTTCTAAGATCTTTAAGATTTTGATAGAGTTCATAATCCTATTCAGTTTGTTTCTTTTTTCCAGTTCTTGAATCAGGACTTGGTTTCTTTTTGATGAAATAATCATTTTCAACTTTATGAACAAAAGTTTCTGGAGTCACAAATTTATGCATAAAAATATAAATAAATAATATAATGGATATTGGAATTGGAGCTTTTAAGTTTTAAAATATAGTAAACAATGAAATGAAAATAACTAAAGATCCAGAACATAAAACTAGGATAAGATCTCAATCTCGAAAATCTATTTAGGAAAAATGCAAGTTTTAATTCTAAAACTAAAAGAAAAAGTTTGTACATAAATAATAAGAAAACGATGAGAAAGAAAAGTTCTAAACAGAATTTTATGAAGAAGATAGTTCTCCCAGTTTATTAGAAGATTTCTAATTGTTAGAACATAGAAAAAAAAAATAAAATGAGTTTATTCTTTAGGTTTCCGATCCTAGTAGTTCAGAAAGTTTTGATTCTGAATTAGGTTTTGATCAACCATCTGAAAAACTGGAAAATCATTCAAATTTTTATGAAGAAGAAAATATGTAAGCAAGCTAAAATCTCAAAAATTTAACCTTAACCAATCATTTAAGCTTATTATCGTAAAATACTTTATAATTAGTCAGTAGTAATAAATCATAAAAACAATCAGCCATTACAAAAAAATAAAAAATTTTAAAAGCATTTAGACCAGCTTTAATTAGAAAAGATATTTAACTCTTACGAGGGTTAAAATAAAACTAAGACTTTATAAATAACTAATTAGCTACCTTAGAAGAATATAAAATTGATAGAGAAATAGTTGTTGATATGGATTGTTAAGATATTCAAACTTTTATGAGGTTGTAAAATGAAGTAGAAGAAATGAGAAGAAAATAAATGGATTTTAATTAATAAAAGGAAAGACATTATGAAATAGTGAAAAATAGACCAAATAAACAATAAACTAAATCAACCATAAAATCAGATGAAAATAAGTTATGGACTGTTATGATGGCTAAGAAATTTATTAAAAATATGAAACTTAAGAAAGATAATGAATCATAAAGCAAAATACCATCTTAACCAGTAATAAGGAAAAGTACAAGAGGTTCGTAAATTAAATAGATCTCATGAAAATATATTGATTTAAATGATTTTAAATATAATAAATATAGAAATGATTATTATCTTAAAACTCTAATCTTATCTTTCTAATATATATAAGATTTTTTGCAAAACAACAATTTCTTTTAATAATAAAGCTTAATTACTAGAAATGATAATAGAAGGAATTAATTTATAAGTTTGAACATATAAGAAAAAAATATGTTTTTATTGAAACAAGAAAAATAGTTATTGTTATATATATAATTTTAAATCGGAAATAAAATTGGCTTGAAAAATTATAACTGATAATTATATAGTAAACTTATAGAAAATTTATTAAATGTCAAATCATGGCTTTTTCATTTTCTCTTTAATTTTCTAAAATTAAATAATAATTTACATCATCTAATTCTTTTAATTTATTTTATCTCTCTTTCATAAACTGCTGCTTTTATTTGTTTATTTCTTCTTAATTCTTTTTGCTTTTTACTTCTGGCAAATTTTCATAATTTTTTTTAGTTAATGCAAACATTTCTTTTTCTTCGACCTAAATAAGTTCAAAATTACTTTTGCTTTTTATCCTAAAGCTAATCTTTCCATTAATGGACTTTTCACTCTTTTAACCTATTCTTTCTTAGCACTATTTTTTTCTTCAATTGTTGGTGTTTAACTTTTATTTTATTATCTCTTGCTTCTTCCATATTCCATCATTTCTTTTCTTAATTTGATTTATTCTTCCTTACTTCTTTACTTAACATTTACAATCCAGCTTTATTCTTCTTCTTCTTAAGCTGGCATTTAAACTGAAACTCTTCTCTCAACATTAGCTGTTTTCTTTCTTTATGAAAAATAATCAGCTAAACATTTTTTATTTGATTCATTTTTTCCATCTTCAAAATTAAATTCTAATTTTACACTAGGCTACGATTATTTACGTATTTCTTAATTATAAATACTATAAGTTTGATCTTTCTAAGCAGAAGAATTAATTACATCTATTTAAGAATATTTTCTTTATATTTAGATATCTTGTATATTTTACATTTAATTATCTTTTTATTCTATTTCCGTTTAGAATTGAATAGAATTTGAATTAATTTATTGATTACTTTAATTTTTGCTCAACGAATCATTATTTTATAATTGCTATTATGATTATTAAGTAATTAAATTTCTTTGAGATAATTATGTACCAAAAGTTAAAGATTCCATGCTTGTTTTTTATTATTAAAGAGATTTGATTTATTATTATTGTTTGATTTACTTTGAATTATTAATATAAGATTAATTTTAGTAAGATTCATTAATATTGATAATAGATTAATCTTATACAGATTTATCTGTCTATATGGCTTAAGATTATTGTTTTTTGCGCTATATTTTTTTTGGTGGGGATTAAGATTCTTCTTCATTATTTTATGGAGGAATAGATTTTGATTATTATGGTTACTTTTCGTTAGATGTTATATTATTGTTTATAACAATAGGTTGTTACTATTATTGCTATTATGACTAGAATTATTAAAGAAGTTATTATTAAAAAAGTAATCTTTAACTTTCCTATTTTTCTAATTGTTGTTTTAAAATCATGTTTTCATTTTACAATTATAACATTTATTGTTAAATTAATAGCATGCCCATACTATCAGTTTAATCTAGATATGGTTTACTATTTCTCTACATATCTAATCTATTTGTTCTTTAGGTTGTACAATTTGAGGGTTAATTCGATCTATGACATTATGGAATAATTGGTTATTTTAAGGGGTCAAAAAAACTATTATTTGAATTATTGGATTATTATTCAATCCTAGAGACATCAATAAAAATTGATTATGCATCTTTGATTTGAGAATTTTAAGTTACAATGCTAAGGGGAGGTTAATCAATTCTTTTTTTCATCTATTTAATAAATTCATTTGTATTTCTTTGTGGTGGAAAATTTTCCATGTTAGGCTTTTTTGAAGATGGTAATTATTATGGGGATCTATACTAAATTGTATTGTCTCTATTCATTCCTTATTCAAAATCAAATAATTAAAAAATTTAGGAGTTAAATAAATAAATTTCAATTATCATACACTCATTTATTTTTATGTTTCTTTTCATCATCTGAATCACTATCATCTTATTCCTCTAACCATTATCCAAATTGTTCTAGTCTTTATTCTTCAACTTCTTTACTTTCAATATTTGATTTAAAATTTTCTTTACCATCCCAATATTAAATAAATAATTTTCTATTATTGAATTCAACACCATTTAAATTAGTGAAACAAATCTCAGCATCATATGCAGAATGAAATTTAACTTTTGCAACACCTTTATTTATAAAAATATAATTACCTTATGGATGATCTTTGAAAAACTCTAATTTTTGGACATAAATTTACAAAGCTTCTATTTTTAACAATAAATCACCATATATTTAATTCATAAACTCTAATTTTTATGCTTATGATGGACTAAATAAATTTTTAATTATTAAAATTTTTAATCCTTTACCATCATCTTCTTATCCTTCCTCAGCCATTTATGTCATCTCTTTTTATCTTGCCAAAACCTTTTATAATTTATCAATTTTTCTATTTTCTCTTTTACGATATTATCCCTTCTATTCAAAAACTGCTTCAGTCACTTTAACTATAACATCTGGTCTAATATGAAGTCCATCCAACATTTCTTTTGCTGTTTATACACTTTCAACCATTTTATATGATATTAATCCATCACCTTTACAATTCCCATTTTAATCTCTATAAATTTTAATTGTAGGTTGTAAAGTTTCTGGATTGATTCTAATTATTCCTGCTTTGCTAAAAAATGTTTTCATTTCTTCCAAAGTTATATCTTATGGTAATCCTTCAACATATACATTTGTATTTATTTTTGGAGTGTACCATTAATTCTTTTTTTTTTCTTTTTCTTTTTGTGATTTCTTTCTATTCTTTTCTATTTTCTTCTTTAATATTTCCATCCTCTATTCATCATTCAATTATTAAAATGATTCATTTTCTTCAGATTATTCATCCACTTCCTCTCCATCTTTTTCATCCTATTATTATTATATCTGCTGTGCTTATTATTCTTCAGATTTTATATCTTTTCCACAAGTTATTTAAACCATTTCATGTTCTTACTCATCCAAAAAACCTTTTAACTCTTCAACCAAAAATATTGGTTTCCAATCTGTAAATCCTTCCTTATAAACATAAGTATCTAAATGTTATGATCACTAATTACGCGAAGTAATAATGCTGGTTCTTAACATAACATCTATATCTCTTATAGATATAGGACCTTTAGTTTATTTTTCTGTTTCTTATTCGCTTGTATCAACATAGTACCATATTAGTTCATATTCCATTTTTATTAATATTATATAATATTATTATATTACTATTAATAATTGTTAATTCAAATAATAAATCTAATTAAATTATAGAATATTAATTTCAGATGATAACTTTTTGTTTCTTTTAATTTTTATTTGATTTCTCTAATTTTTCCATCTAAATTAACACATTAATTTTAACATATTCAAGCATATATTTTGATAAACTTTCTGAACATTTCAAACTAAACTTACTTATATTAATAAGAGTAAATGTTTTCTCTATTTATGGATATCTTAATCATTGATTTTATAAATATAATATTATTATATTTAATTTTAAAATGTAATTAAGTATAAAATTAATCAAAAAATCACACAAGTAAATTTTGCTGAGCAACATTTATTTTCAATCAAATGCTCATTTTCAAGTATTGTTTAGAATTAACTTTAATTATTAGCTTCTATTTATGAAGTTCCAGCAGATTCAATTTTATAGAAATTTATATCATTTTTTTTTAAATTATCAAACTCGGATTCACCTTAATTATTGATAATTTCAATTTCTTCTTCTATAAGCTAATTTCCATTTTCTTCATGAACTAAAATTTTAAAATGACTACTGGAAGTTGCAGAATCTGTTGATTTTTTCATGGTTGTTGTATTTGAATGTTAATGAGATAATCTTCCTAAGGATGAAAACTTTCTTAAATTTCTCTCTTTAAAATCTTAAAGTTTTCTTAGATCATTTTAGCAATCTTCTTAACAGTCATATGTAATTTGTTTTAACAACTCAGAAACTTATGGAACTTAAGGGGGCCTATAATTATTTATAATTATTGTACCAAAATTTAGTTACATTTTAACATTCACCATGATATTTTTCTTCTAATTATTCTTTTAAAATATATTATTATAAATCATCAAGATTATTAATCAGTTTTATTTTAGAATGTACTTGATTTTTATTAGGTATAAAATTAAGAATTTATTAAAAATTTAATTTAGAATTTACTATGAGAAGATTATTTAAATTTCCACAAAAGTTAATCATTAATTCTTTTATATATTGAAAATCGAACTTTATAATTTATATATCTTACATCAATTTCATAAAAATTTTATTCTTGATTTTAGCAATCATAAATAATTGTCCAATTTTCAATAAAATAAGGAATCAACACTTATCGCTTCACTGTTTCCAATAGATATTGGAAAGTTAAAAAATTCTTGTTTTCAAGATGTTTTATTATTATCACTGGCCTTAATTATTTATCCATTCCAAATATATAAAAATCCCCACATTCTAATTAGGCAATATTTAGTTCCATGTTTTTGTATAAGTTAAGCCAACTTAAATGAACCTATAAATTCTTTAAATATTTTTTTGAGGTACTTATAACGCCCCTTAAATATAAAAATCTGCTGAAATTAGCATTTTTAAATAATCACTTGTTTTCCATTAAATAGGTAATGGGACTTATATGATTTATTTGAAATTATCAATAGATTTCATTTCATACTCTTCATAATCAACTTTTTCATAAATGTTTCTCACTATCATTCCTTCTGTTCCAGATTTTATATAAAATTCTAGATTTTTAAGTTTTATTACATTACTTGAGTGTTTATTTAGGAAATTCTTACTCTTGGGTTTCAAGTAACTTATATCTAGATACATGTATATTAAATATATTCAATTTAAAAATATTAACTCAAATATTTGATTATTATTATCTGCTAAATCTAAAAAGATGATTGAATTTATGAAAACAACATTAATGTCATTTCTATAATATAGCTATATGTTGTATTTTCATTGAAAATTCAATAATTGAAAAAAAATGTCAAAAAAGTGAAAATGTAGCCAATCTCAATTAATATGAAATTGAAAAGTATTAGCATTTAAATTAGAATATATTATATAAATTACAATTAGTTATAATGAAGTTATGATAAAAATAAAGTATTATGAATTTTTAAATTATTACAACAAGTATCATTTATTAATAAAACACATATTATGACTTTATCAAATAATATGGAAAAAGTTTTATACCTATAATAAAAAATAATAGGTTTTATTATTTAACCATATAAAGTATATTATTAGACTTAATAAGATAAATGTTTCAAGTAATTGATCTAAGTTGAAAATAGAAATATTAAATTATAATTATGCAATTTTATAAGAAAATAAATAATTGGTTTTAAAAAAAAATAATCAATTGAAATTAGTATTCAATATTATTTTATTTTTCTGATTTTATTTGTAACTTTTTAACAAAAAATATATTGTGATATTGGTTCTTGCATATTAAATATATAAAAAGTTTCTATTATAATTAAATATTTCTAAAAAACAAAAAGACCAAGACAAAAAACAGATCATATTCACATAAACTTGATAATTTACATTAGATTATTTTATTTAAAATATATATAAATTTTTCTAATGATTATTTCTTAGGAAAACATGCAAATTTCTTTGAAAATCTTGAAATTCAAAAATTAATTAGAAGACTTTTAAATAATAAGAAAATAGAAATAAAAAAAAATACATAGATAAATAAAAATAAACTAGCTCTAAATAAGTAATAAATATGTAAATAATAGCCATTTTCTGAAAAGTTGTTTATTAGAGAAATAAAAATTATAAGAAGATATTTAAGACTTTCATAAGATGCTTCTTTGCTAAGAAATTATATGATAGAATAAATATATTCATAATTATTATGAGAAAAAATAATTAAATAAAAGTATGAAATATCAAATTTCTTTTTAAGGATCTTTATAATCTAAGCAAACATATTAAAATTTGATCACAAGAGATTAATAGAAAGAGCAAATTTTAAATGGAAAAATAAATTTGTAGAAAGAGTGATATACTACAAATAAGAAATGAATTAATTAATTATAATTAAATAATTTATAGTAGAATTAAACACTCAATGTTGTTTGATAACTCCTATTAAATACCTTTACTTAGATTTTAAATTAAATAAACACAATGAGATGGGAAAAAATTAATATATGTAACAATTGTAAGATTTGATTATCGAATCAAAAATTCTAAAAAATAGAATTTAAGATCAAATTTTAGCTAAACACATTTTTAGAATCATCAGAATAGTTTATATCAATTCCAATCATAATAATTATTCATCGACCTCAAAAAATGATTTGATAAAACATTTTAACTTTTAATTTGAAGATAGTAAAATAAATTTTAGCATAAAAAAATTTAGCGCTTTTTATATTAAAAATGACCTTTTATAAAAACTACTTTATCCTAAAACAATTAAAGAAGGAAATAGATGAATAAAGCAATTAGAAGATGGTTATTATGATCTAAACAATTAGTTTTAAATGTATGAATTAAAAATTTATAGCTTTAAAATTTTTAAATCACTAAAAATGATATTTAAGGAAAAAACTTTTTCTTAGAAATTTACTTTAATAAATGAACTAAATAATGTATAAAATAGTTATAAAATTAGAAATCATTTCTATTTAATAAGTCTACTTTAACATAAAAAGAAATATTTTAGGTCAATCATTTGAAATTAATTTCAGAATTCATGAAATGAACCTTTAAAATAAAATTATCAAAAGTAAATTATCAATTTAAAGAAAAATAATAACATACTTTTATTTTTAGAAAATTGTCAATCAAATTAAACTGCTTTAAATTATGAATGATAGGTAGTTATTTTAAACAAGAAAAAAATAATTAAAATTAAACATATAACATTAAGAATTAGACAAAGTTTATAATTAGATAATTAAGATTTTGAAGAATAAATTTGATTAAATAATAATTTAAGAAAGTAATTAGATATTACTGGAAGATATAAATTATTTATAAAGTTAATTCTATTAGAAAAAATATTATGGCATTAATAAGAAGATTTAAGATTAAGTTAAAGAAATAAATATATGATTGCAAAATTAAATATTGGAAAAATAGAATGATATTAAAGCACTAAAAACAAACAAAAATTCATCACTTTTATTTTCTTTGATGATTTATTAACTTAAATGCCGATAGAGAATCATCAAAAGATTATGAGAAATTTAAATAAAGATATAACTAAAAAATATCTTTTCATCATATGACAAATCATAGTCGAATAATGTTTAGTTTTGAATGATGATTTGAAAAAAAATCTCTAAAGATAAAATAAATTATGGGTGAACCTTAAAGTATTAAATTTCAAAGATTTTTTTTATTAAATTTGCCCAATAACCCAAATTATTAAAAATAAACAATAAATTAAGATCAAATAGAGGATTTAAATAATATTATTACTGCTTCTCTATAGCAGAAGTGGATCAGATGTATGAATTTATTTTAAAAAATGAGGAAACAAACTAACATTTATAGAATTGTCAAAATTTTAAAATATGTAGATAAATTAACATGATTAATTTAAGTATAATATAAAGATTCAATGTATATTCATTCCAAAATTAGAATTATAACTTCTAAAATTTATCAATTACACTAACAGGTTAATTTACTAAATAAATTTACTTTAAAATTTTTTACTCTAAAGAAATTGAAATAATAATTAACAAATTTATAATTGTATTCTAAAAGCAGAAAGTTAGGTAAAATGTAGAGAATTTAAAGATCTAAATCATAAGTTTGATTAAAAATTAAATGAATATAAATTATTGAATAACTCAATTACAATAATTAGGTGAAAAATAATTAAAAGAAAATTATAAAATGCAATTAACAGATTCAATGATATTATAGAAGAGAATTGAAAGCAATAGAAGAACATTGATTAAATTGTTTAAGATATTTTATTCAAGAAAAGGAACTGTAAAAATAAAATTAAGTTGAATCGACACTACTTAAACATAAAATCTAAAAATCATATAAACTATTGTTAAAAATGTTAAATAGGTATCAAAAGAGAAGAAAATAGGAACCATTAGGATTTGAAAGATTATGGACATAAATTTCAGTAAGTTTAGAAAAAAAAAATTAAAATGATATCGTTAAAGGAGTTAAGTGAAGATAGCTAAAATATTAGAAAAATCCATCAGATAATATACCCTTCAAGAGAAATTCAAAAACTATAATTACATTTTAGATAAATAAAATAAAAATCGAAATCAATTTTAGAGAAAAAGAGAATAAAATTAGTAGTTAATTGAATACTTTTAAATTACTCAAGTAAAAGATTTAAAATAAGAACAAATTCTTGAATAGTTATGTTTAATAGAAAATTCAATCCACTTTTATTTAAGAAGTGACTTTTATATTAATTTAAAATCTTCTAAATCCTTACATTTCATGAGTAAATTATAATTTAAATCAAAATTCATATTTTCAATAACTATTTAATCGATATGAAAAATTATTAGACTCACAAAATTATAATTTTAGGAATTCAAATTTTTCGATTGAATGAGATATTAAGGGAGATGCTTTATGAACAAATTAGAAATAATCCTAAAGTTATTGAGGTTATAATAAATAATTTTCATCATCATTCACATCATTTATATTTAATATATTTCATATGGAAATTTCTGATCTTTTAACTTTTTTCAATAAAAAAATTTTCAGGTTATTTTATAAAGAAAGAGTATTTAAAATTAATTTGATCAATAATGATAAAAAATTATAGAAAATATTTCCATTAAGTTTTATTGGTCAATTTAAATTAAATTCCTCTTTTGACTTTGAAATTTTACTTATCAAGAAAGTTAAGGTTTCAAATACAAAATATATTTGTAATTTAAGTCTTCAAGAATTATTAGATCTTTCAATTATTGAATTATTCTCAATTTTTATTATTTAATATCTATAAATAAATTTTTTGTTGTGCTCATTTCAACTTTGAAAGATTTGAGATAAAAACTTAAGCATAAAGGTGTATTACAGCAAAAGATCAATAGTTAATATGAGTATGAGAATAGTTATTTAATTAATTGAATGTAAAGTTTAATAAGTTTATCATGATCTATTTAATTTATTAAATTATCCTTCTTTATCTGTTAACTAAAATTGAGAATAAGTAAAATTTAAAATTATTTTAATTCAATGAGATATTAAAAAAGAATTGATTTGATTTTAATATTTCTCAAAGTTATTATTTATTAAATGTAATTTTTTTTAGATGTTTAACAAATAGTTTAATTTATTTAAGAGAATTAGAGATTAAATTTTGTAAAAATATATACGTCTAGAAAAAGAGATCTACATTTTTATTTTAAAAAACCAATAAATAAACAAAAAGTTCAGCAAAAAGCAGCTATAGAAATAATTATTTCAAATGATTTAGACATAAGATTTATAAAAAAATGTAAAATTATAAAAATAATAAAGGAATTTTTTTGAATTAATTAT
>CAJJDN010000051.1:405893-423257 GCA_905182985.1 Paramecium sonneborni
TAATATAAAAATTAATCAAGGTTATTTATTATAATTTGAAGGGTAACAAAACTATGGAATCTAATTAATAAATAAAATAAATTATGAAAACACAGATAATTATAAATTAATATTAAAATTTTATAATAATTTATATATTACATCATTCTTTTAATATGCCATGTTTTTTCCAGATAGACTTGAAAAATTCAATTTCTTCTGCACTACCAACAATAATTTCGCTTTTTTATTAATAACCTGTTATTTGAGTATCTAGAACTGAATGTTTGCCATTAAATGATTTTCCTTCTGCCTTCTCGATTAAGAAGGATAATGGAGCACATTCATAGAGATATCTTAATTTAGATGGATTTTTGGCATCTCCAAAACAGGAAAAGACACCAACTTCTTTTAAAAAGATTTAACAAATATCTGGAGCCATGCCACCAGAATATCTAAGTGTATAACCATTATGAATCCAATAATCAACAACCTCTCTATAAGGAATATGATCTATAATGCATCTAGTATTTCCAGGACTAAACAATTTGCCTTTTGGTTTAATCTTAATATTATCTTTAGTTAATTCCCAATGACCTTATTTATCACCATCTAAAAATAAAAATATGTTAATACCAAATAATGTATATTCTTAAACTTTTTATTCTTTTTCATTCCAGAATATAACATTAGTTCTACTACCATAGAGACAACAACAAGCTGAAACCATATCTCTTCCTCTTTTTCCTATTAATAAATTTTCATCTGATTTCCATATTGCAACAATTGTTCCTACTGCAAAGTTAGTTCCAATGATTGAACTACCATCTAATGGATCAAATGTAACAATATATTTTCCACCTTCACTCAAAAGCTTCATCTAAAAAATATATAAAAATAGAATATATACTTCTGGTGTTTCTTCACTTGCTGTATGACTAACGAATCCTGTTCTCTTTAATTCTGTATTAACATTTAATTCACATTATACATCCATTTCTAATTAATGGTCTCCAAAATCATTTTATGTATTTGTATAATCTCCTCCTCCAGAACAATATCTTAAAACACGAGAATTCTCTATGAAAGCTAAAAGAAGAGCTGAACAAATCGCAGATAATTCTGGATCATCACTTAATTTAACATGTTGAGAGTGCATTTTCTAGATATTTAATATATTAGATCATAAATTAAAGAATTTTGATAATTAATGTCTATTTTCATGCGCATTATACTATTATTTTATTATAAATGACGCATTTTTCATATAGTTAATCATCAAATTTATTATTTCCATTTTTATAATAATTTTATTTCAATATAATTTAAATTATCACTGAATTAATTATTAATTATTATATTAAATTAAATACTATATTATTGATTAGAATATATATATTAAGATTTATCATTATTATATAATCGTATATTAATTCATTCTTCCAATTAAAATCAATCTATTAGATATTTTAGATATTGTTAATTTGCTAGATGGCAAAACATCTAATTCAGCTTCATAAGTCAATTTATTTTTTTTAAGAGTTATTACTTGCATACGATTAAAACAAGTATATATAAGATAAGGGAATTTCACATCTATGTTCTCCCAATAATTTTCATTAGACATTTCCCAATCTCTAAGTGATATTGTTTTACCTTACAAATCAAATACAAAATAATTTATAATACCATTTAGATGTTTGGTTACAATAGTTTATTTTAATAAAAAGATTTAAGTTACATGAGGATAAATGTCTTAAAGAGGACCCTAAAATATAATAGTAGGTTATTTATTAATTTTATAAGTCCAACTATCATTTTTATAATCTTAAATTACCCATAATTTCAATTTTCCATCAGAATATCCTCCTATCACATAATCTTAATTTGCTGATACACATAATACTTCTGCTTCTGGTGTATCTCCATCTCTAAATACTTATACTATTTATCTATTGCATGAATCCCATTAAATTATTGAACCATCCTTAGATGATGAAAATGCACCTTTACTATTACTACTTAATCCTGTTATAACATTATGATGTCCTTCAAGTAAAAAATATTCAGGATTCTCTTTTATTTCTATTTAATAAACATATCCTAAATCTCCACCTGCATATACATATAACTAATCATAAATATATGCAAAATGACAAAACATAATTAGTTCTTTTACAGGCCCTGTTGTTAATTACTTAGAATGTCTTAGAAACTTTTTTTATTTCTCATTTTTTAGTCCATCATAATCAAGATGTTCATTTACTTCAAATTGAATCATGAACTCAAATAATTTATCAAGTTTTGTTGTGTGTGAATATAATTTTATTTTTGCATCAGAACATACTATAATAAAAGATTCATTCTCTGATATGTCTATTAAATCCATACAATTTATTTGTTCTTCGTTACCAAATAAATGAGAAATCTTAAATTGTTTTTGCATATGAAATCCCACTATTTTTGATTCTATTTTTTCTCTATTCTAATACAGTTATCTTAATTATTCAAAAAAACCTCCTTTTTCTTCGTCCATTTTTTTCAAGTAAAAAATTAGTTATTATAAAATTATGAAATTAATTCATTTAAATAGATTTTCACATTTTGACTAAATTTTAAGAAAGTTTCTAAATATTTATGCACATTTTTCATCAACCTTATGCTTAACTACTATAACTGATTCAGAAATAATACGATCATATTCTAATAATTCTTCAAGAACTAAAATAAATTTATTTCATTTTTTACAAAGTTATAATTCTTTGATTTTTAAAATAGGAGGATCCAATTTCTAGTATATCTAGAATGAATTTCATCTATTATATTTAAAACCTTTCAAGACTTTTTCTTTCGATCATCACTGTATTTCTATAAAAGCTCTTTATATTTTCTCTCTTGCTCTCCAATTATCCATTATATAATCATCATATCATTCATACTATTCACCTTATTCTTTATAAACTCTAAGCAATTTCAATTTTTCTTTCTTAATCAATATGCTTTCATATAATTCATTGAGTCTAAAGTTTTCTCTTTATTATCCAAGCGTTGGATCATATTAGTTAAAGATGTAAAACATTTTACTCTTTTGCCATTGTATATTTATCTGAATCTAAAAGATTGTTGAGTTCGTCAAATAAACTCATAAAAGAAATATAATTTAAAATAAAATATAATCATGAACTATACTATTTAATAATCTACATCACTTATTTACCGCAAAATCTACCTAAAGCTCCTTTCAGACATGAAATTTCATTAAATTAAATATCATTCTTTTATCCATTAAGTAAACTCAATTTACTTATTATAAATGGAACACTTTGAAATGTATGATCTACATAAGCATATGGAGTTGTATGATCTCCAGTAACAGCTATAACAAGATCTTAAAGTTAAATGTTAGTAACAATGTAATGCATCATTTGATCAACTTTCTATATATATTTAATTTTAAGATCTTTGCTTTTATCATGACCAGCATCATCAACAGCTTTAATATGTAAGAAAACAAAGTCATACTGATTTTATAACAATTCAATAGCTTTTTTTCCTTTGTTAATGAAATTACTATTATAATCTCCAGTAGCTCCTTCAACATGATGCCATTCTAAACCAATAGTTTTCCCTAATCCTTAGATAATTGCAGTAGGAGCTATGACAGCTCCTTTCAACCCATATTTTTCTTAGAAGTTTTAAACTTAAATTCTTTATCCACATCCTCTTAAAAGTACTACATTAGCAGTTGGTAATCCTTATGATTATCTTTATAGATTAATGGGATGTTGAGATAACATTTAATGTATAGAATCAGAGAGTTGATTAATAATATTTGCAGTTCTGATTGCTTTATCAGATTATACTTTAGGTTTAGCTTATCGTAAAGGTAGATTATCTTTAAGTGGATCAGTACCAATAATTTCATCTGTTAATTCTCCAGAATAATGATTTGATACAACTTTTAATCCAATACGATGTTCTGTAGCATGATTAGCTTATATTTAGATAGGTGTTTAAAGTTAAGTATTAAGTGCATCAATTAAAGGAAGTCCCCATTCAGGAAATTCTCTATCAACTCTTCTTAATTTAACAATTCCATTATGCATATATGCAAAATTACATTTAAATGCAATATCTCCTACTTGCATATCAATTCCAGAACCCATAGTTTCAAATGCTCCTCTTCCTCTGTATTATGTAAATGGATCATAACCAAAAATACTCATATGAGCAGTATCACTTCCACAAGATAATCCTGGTTCAACTGGGTCCATTAAACCGGCTAATCCTGTTGAAGCTATTTGATTTAAAGTTGGAATTTCAGCTAATTAAAGAGGAGTCTTAAACTATGTCTCTGGTGTACCAACATCAGCAACACCATCAATTATTACAAATAGTATCTTCATTAATTAAATAATAATGAATTAGAGCAGAACATATTAAATAATATAATCTGGATAATCAGGTTCCATTTAAAATACATATAATGAAACTCAATAAATTCGTTATAAAGAGGATAACATTTAAGTTTCAACTTAATAAGTTAATTGGGCTTCAACTTAGTTACTTGGAAAAGTTGATGAAAAAGATTTCATGGTTGTTTAACGTTCTAAGACTTATGAAAAATCAGAAGCTGAAAGATAACATCATTATGAGGAATTAATTTAAGATAATTTAAGAATGAGGTATCATAGATGCAAATATATTTAGAGAAGTTATCGAATAATTAAAGAGAGAAGTAGCCACATATAAATCAAGTTCAAGTACTGATGTGACAATTCTCAAAAAAGAATTGTAAATTACATAATAAGAATTAGAAGCATGTTAAAAAGAATTAATGATGTTAAGAAGTGAAACAGAATTTAAAAATAGAACAGAACTTGATAAATTGATGCTTGAATTAGATCAATGGAAGCGTAAATATGCAGAAATCGAATCAAAAGATAAAGATAATGCAGAATAATTAAAATAGCTAGCATATTATTAAAATAAATTGAAATTATCTGAATTAGAAGCAAAAAAGAAATTTGAAAAATATTAAACAGTTGATTTAATATAATAATAATTAAATGATTAAGAAGCTCTTATTGAAGAATTGAGATTAGAAATATAAAGATGGAGAGATAAATATGATGCTGTTATCTTAGAAAGTTAAGAAATTAGGATTAAATTATCATAAAATAATTAGCTTACTTCATTAGAAACTGATATGGAAGCATTAATTCATGAATTAGGATAATGGAAAGATAGATGCAAAGTTTTAGAGGCTCGACATTAAACATCTGATGAAGCTAAGTTATTAGCAAGAATAGAATAATTAAATCGTTTATTAGCTGAAAAAGAATAAGAAATGTAAAGAACTCGTCTTACTATGACCTAATAAATGACTTAGTAAATGACTTAATAATAATCATCTAAATTAACTTAATAATAATAATAAATAGCTGATTATGAAAATCAATTAGATTAACTCAAAAGATAATTAGAAGCTGCATAATCTAAAATTGATGAATAAAATAAGGAAATGGAAGGATTCCGATTATCTGCTAATGTCTATAATTCAGAGAGATTTGAAGAATTAGAATAAGAAAAGTGGAAATTAGAAATTTAAATAGAATAATTAGAAAAAGATTGTGATACATTTATGTTAAGAATCAAAGAACTTGAAGATACTTATTCTGAATTATAAATTAAATACAATGAAGAAAATGCAAACTATCTTAGGTATAAAGATATTATAGAATCTAATTCCTCTAAATATAAAAGTGTTGAAAATTTATCTAAAGAATTACAAAACATTTAATAGGAACTTGAAGTATGGAAGAATCGTTACTTTTAAACCGAAATCAGATTGAAAGAATATGATTAATTAAGAATAGAATATGATTCTTTGCTCAAATAAGGAAATAGATCAGTTACAAATGTAACAACAATAAACATTGAAAATGATATCTAGTACATTTAATTAAAAAGAGAAAGAGATAGTTAACAAAGATAAATTTAAGAATTAGAAATGAGGATTAGAGAATTATAAACTACTTCTTTAAAAAGTTCATAAGATGTGATGTTAAGAAGAGAAAGAGATAATTATTATAGATAAATTTAAGAATTAGAGTTGAGAATCAAAGAATTGCAATTTCAATAATAATAATAATAATAAGTGAAAAATATTTATGATGATTAAAAAATAAGAGAATTGGAAACAAAACTTAAAGAACAACAAAGCAAAGTTTCAATTTATGAAACAAGAATTAGAGAATTTGAAAGTAGAACCAAAGAATATGAAACTAGGAATACTTAATCTTTAATAGAGAAAACTGTTGTAATGACTGATGAACCAAAAATAAAAGAATTGACTGAAATTATTTAATAAAAGAACCAAAAAATTCTTGAATTAGAAATGAACTTAAATTGTAATTCAGTAAACACAAGTTAAATTAATACAAACTCAATTCTAGTAATTAAGGAATAGGTAAGAACAAAAGAATTAAAAATAAGGGAGTTAGAAACCTAAATAGAAACTCTTTAATTAGAAATAGAAAGATTATAAAACCTTAAGAGAGACTAAGATGCAAGAATTAATATCATGATTTAGAAAGTAAAATCAAATAATAATTTAGATCACTGAGTATGAATCTCAAATAAATATTCTATAAGAAGTTAAATTGAGATAATCTAAAAGATCACCTTCATAACAATAACAAATTACTACTTCAACGACTTTAATATAATAACAATAACCAATTGTCTAAACAAAAAGTTATATTTAATAGAATACAACTTCTAAAATTTATTAATAATCTTCATAAAATCTGTCATCACCAACTCCCATATCTTAAAATTATTAATATTAACCTATTTAAAATAATACAACAATGAAATAAGTGATTATCACCAATGAAGTTGAGAAGTAACATTTATAANATAAAGATATTATAGAATCTAATTCCTCTAAATATAAAAGTGTTGAAAATTTATCTAAAGAATTACAAAACATTTAATAGGAACTTGAAGTATGGAAGAATCGTTACTTTTAAACCGAAATCAGATTGAAAGAATATGATTAATTAAGAATAGAATATGATTCTTTGCTCAAATAAGGAAATAGATCAGTTACAAATGTAACAACAATAAACATTGAAAATGATATCTAGTACATTTAATTAAAAAGAGAAAGAGATAGTTAACAAAGATAAATTTAAGAATTAGAAATGAGGATTAGAGAATTATAAACTACTTCTTTAAAAAGTTCATAAGATGTGATGTTAAGAAGAGAAAGAGATAATTATTATAGATAAATTTAAGAATTAGAGTTGAGAATCAAAGAATTGCAATTTCAATAATAATAATAATAATAAGTGAAAAATATTTATGATGATTAAAAAATAAGAGAATTGGAAACAAAACTTAAAGAACAACAAAGCAAAGTTTCAATTTATGAAACAAGAATTAGAGAATTTGAAAGTAGAACCAAAGAATATGAAACTAGGAATACTTAATCTTTAATAGAGAAAACTGTTGTAATGACTGATGAACCAAAAATAAAAGAATTGACTGAAATTATTTAATAAAAGAACCAAAAAATTCTTGAATTAGAAATGAACTTAAATTGTAATTCAGTAAACACAAGTTAAATTAATACAAACTCAATTCTAGTAATTAAGGAATAGGTAAGAACAAAAGAATTAAAAATAAGGGAGTTAGAAACCTAAATAGAAACTCTTTAATTAGAAATAGAAAGATTATAAAACCTTAAGAGAGACTAAGATGCAAGAATTAATATCATGATTTAGAAAGTAAAATCAAATAATAATTTAGATCACTGAGTATGAATCTCAAATAAATATTCTATAAGAAGTTAAATTGAGATAATCTAAAAGATCACCTTCATAACAATAACAAATTACTACTTCAACGACTTTAATATAATAACAATAACCAATTGTCTAAACAAAAAGTTATATTTAATAGAATACAACTTCTAAAATTTATTAATAATCTTCATAAAATCTGTCATCACCAACTCCCATATCTTAAAATTATTAATATTAACCTATTTAAAATAATACAACAATGAAATAAGTGATTATCACCAATGAAGTTGAGAAGTAACATTTATAATTAATCAAAGAAATTTGTATCCTAAAGATGATAAATTTTCATCATAAATTGTTGATAGAATTGGATCTAGAGATTATACCAATAATTAAATTCCTTAAATAATTGTATCCTAATATAAACCCACAAATTGAATTAATAATAATATGGTTATAATGTGTCAACAACATCCATTATCTTTAACAGTATTCTATTACTGATCTTAAGTTATGCGAGGTGCTGTTTTTATTGGTACAGCTTCGCTACTCTTAGCTACTTTTGCTTTTATTTCATTTGCTAAAGTTATGAATGCTTTTTCAACATTTGATGAATTCTTTGCAGATGTTTCTTATATAAAAATTAATTGTTACCTATAAAACGTATATTTAAAGAATCTGCAAGTTCTTTGCCTTCTTCAAATGTTACTTCTCTTTTACTCTCTAAATCAACTTTATTTCCAACTAGTACTCTTACTACATTCTCATTTGCATATTTTTCCACTTCTATTTTATTTATAAAAATTCATTACCAGCTAACCAGTTTTCAACATCTTTAAATGATTACTTATCAGTCACATCATAAACTAATATTATTCCATGAGCTCCTTTATAATATGAATTTGTTATTGTTTTAAACCTTTCTTATCCTGCTGTGTCCCAAATCTACATTTTATATCAAAACTACCTACAATTTCACTGTTTTTCCATTCAAATCAAAAGTACGTATCTTGAAATCTACACCTATTGTAGGTAAAAAACTTTCATTAAATACATTGTCAGCAAATCGAAGTAATAATGATGATTTACCAACTGCTGAGTTTCCAATCAAAAGTATCTTGAAAAGGTAATCATATTCTTATTACATACTCATTTTTATATTTAAATATTATTAACACAGAATAGAATAGATTCTATATAAATATATTTAATATTCAATTCCAATTTGTAATTTTAGATGAGTATAATTCTATTGATCTCAAACCTCATTTTTTATTATTATGCAAAATTTCTTATATTACACAATTTTGGATTAATTTTTATTTTTTTATATTTATCTTAGAATAGAAAACTTCATCCTTCTTACTTTTTTTATTGAGACTTCATAAGATTCAATATTTCTAGATTTTATTACAACTAATACAACAAACCAAGATAATTTATTAATCATAAAAAATAACCTTATAAATCATTTTGTCTAAACAAAAATGACCTTATATTATATTTCTGAATAATGAAAAATAAATTATCTAATTTCATTAATTTTTCTAAGGATTTAAGCTATCTGCTCTTTAAATTCTACTGAATTAGCTTTTTTTCATTTATTCATCCTTTATTATTTTTTAGGTGAAGCTTGATTATTTTTTAATCTTTCCTATTTTTTAATAGCCTTAAGCCTGTTATTAAGGTTCTTCTGTTTCTTCATTTTTTATTTTCACTTCTTTAATGCAATTTTCAAAAGCCAAACCTTTCTCTGGATCAAAACGAGGAGATAATGATATATAAGAATGAATTTGTTGTTTTTTTTCTGAGTTGGATTTTTGAGATGATATAGATGATTAACGACTAATGTTTGCTGACTTAGTCATCCCTATTACTTTGTTTTACATTTTTTTAAAAAATAAAATTTATTATCATCAATTAATATTCAGTTCTAAAAATTTTTAAGCTATAAGCATTACTGTAATAATCAAAGCTTATTTATAGTGCATTTAATAATAAGAATTATGTCAAAACAAAAATATCTAAAGTGATAAATAGAGTTAATTAAATTTTTAAAATATCTATGATGAGGTATATAAATGAAATAAAAATAATAGAATTTCAAGATATGAATATATTTAATTGGCTTTTATTTCATATAAAAACTTTGAATTTTATCCTTGGTTTTTTTTATAAGTATTTAATTTAAATGTTGAACTTAAATGGATTTATCTGTTAGTGAAAATTTTTGGATTTTCTAAAAAAAAATTATGAGATTGAAATTTAAACAAAAATTTATTTAGCAAAAAGCATTGTGATAAATGATCATGAATTAATTTTATATAAAATATTTAAGATAACAATTTTAATATGATATATTAAAATCTATTCATTTCTCCAATCTCCTAAGTTCAATATTGCTAAAAAATAATTAAATTATAAATATTTCTTAAATCTTTAGTAACTTATTATTTAAAAGAACTTTTTTTATATAGATGGTAAAGTTGAATTTCTTCAAATAATGGTCCTCATTTATTGATATAAGAAATTCTTAGAATTAAAATCTTATAATTCCATTATTTTCCAAATTTTAATTAGTCAAATCTTAAAAGATATTTAAATATAGAAATTATTTACTTAAGATAAATAATAACTTTGAAATATTTAAATAGAAAAACATAAAAGGATTATAATGTATGATAGAAATGGTTAATCATGTATTGAATTAGAAATTGGCAAAATAAAAATTTCAAATAGTCCAAAATTATATTTATATCGTAAAATTATTAGATTAAAATAAAAAGATATTATAAATGGGTAGAAAGCCAAGTTTAAGTTTTCATCTGATTATTATCATTGAATATTTTGTTGAATATATAGAGAAAATGAGTTCTGAGATGAGATAAGTTAAATAAATTTCTTTGATAGAAGATTTATTTGGAATAATTAATTATTTTTAATAAATTTTTATTTTTTTTGATCTTTATAATTGTTAGAATTTTGGATAATTAATTTTGGATTTAAAATGAAGTTTATTTTGATAGGTTTTTCCAAATGTTAAAGTTATTTAAAAGTTTTAAAAAGTCTATAATTGGGTAAGAGTGCAATTTAATTGTGAAATCTTTGAATTAATAAAGGGAATATATTTGATAAGTAATTTGAGAAATTGAACAATTTTATGATCAATTTGATAAGAATGGTGACAGATGGGTATATATTTTTTAGTGATTGAAGTATTTATTAAGAGGATAAAATAGCATCTTTATTTTTAAAATCATATAAATAATTGTACTTCAACTTATTATACAAACCCTTATAGAATTTGATATTAATTTAATGAACTATAAGTTAGCAGACTTCATTAGCAATTACCTCAATGAATAAAAACAACTAACAGAGAAATACACAAAACTTTTTAATCAAATAAAGCAAGGAGATAATAGTTATGATAAAAGCAATAGTTCGTTATTGAATTTGAAGAAGAGATCTAATAACGCGGATTTAATGTTTAATTCAAATAAGGAGAAGTTAAATTGTTAATATTGTGGTAAACAATATACTAGCAAATTACCTTTGAGAAATCACATAAATAAATTTCATATTTCAGATAATTATGGTTCTAGAAATGAGGTTTCAACAAAATAAAGTACACCTTATGATGATTATGATCAAAGGAAGCAAGATTATTCAAGAAGAGAGGATAGTGATAATGAAGCAGACGAAGAATTGAGACAAAAATTATTAAGAAATGTTTAAGCTATTGAAAATAGAGAGAATGGTAGTTCATCTATACTTGAAAAATAAGATCATGAATTAATAATTAGTGGTTTAGATTCAGATTCAAGTTCAGATGGTGAATGAATAAAATTAATTTGATTTGATTTACAAATCTTTATTATAATATTTTATATATATATTATTCAATGATGATGAATAGTAAATGTGGGTATTCAATTTAAATATGTACGAATTCTAAATTTATATGCATATTAATATATATTCTTAAATTAAAAAGTATAACTTATGGATCAGGCAAATAAGTTACAATACTAATAACAAGTTGAAAAATATCTAGAAAGAAACAAAGTGTATAATATCTTTGAGGATTTACTTAAAGCACTTATTATTAAAAAGCCCAATGATCCAATACAATTTTTGATCAATAAATTGCAAGAACCAGAAAGTACTTTTCAACTTTGATTAAAGCAAAAAAAATATTTGTAATAGGACCACCAGGATCTAAATTACTTGAGTTATCTCTAACACTTGCAGAATACATGAATTTCCATTGTGTTTCCATAGGTGACTTGATTGAAAAAGAATTAAGCAAGAAATCAGAATTAGTATGATAAATTAATTATAAGATAGAGTTAACAAATATAAGATTCTTTGGATAAATTTTAATATGTCAGTGATGATATTGTTATCAATATTGCGCTGAATCAAATGTAACATTTAGAAAATGAAAAAAAGAGCTATATTTTTGAAGGATTTCCTAAGACTAGAGTTTAAGGTTTAGCATTTTAGAAAGAAGGAATAATTCCTGATGCTTTTCTTATACTGGAAATGTCTGAAGATAAAATATATTAATGTTGTTTAAAAAAATTAGACACAGAGCCATTTAGTAAATTGATTAATAAAGAAGAATTAGCAAGAAATCATTCATTAGAATATTAATTGAATCTTAAATAAGTAAAAGAGATTTATAAGAATTAATATTTTTCTGTGGATGGAGAAAAGAACTATGAATTAGAAGATATGGCTGTATTCTATTAATATAATGTAGTAACGACTAAAATATAAATTATATAATAATGCACCTACAAGAGCAGGAAGAATAATTGTAATAGGACCTCCAGGATCAGGAAGATCTACATTAGCTAAACATTTATGTTAAAGATATGGATTTGTTTATATCTCTACAAGAGAATTAATTTCAAATTTGGTTAATAAAAAAGGTACCACTGGTAAGGAAGCATTTGAAAAAGTGAATAAAGGAGATTTGGTTGATGACAGAATAATTAATGCTCTTATTAAAGAAAGAATTAATCAGACTGATTGTTAATTGTAAGGTTATGTGATTGATGGTTATCCTAAAACTGAAAAATAATTAGAATCATTAAATGAACTTAATATCTAACCAACATTAATTGTTATTATTGATGCAGCTGATGATATTATTCTTAGAAGATTAACTTAGCGTAGAACAGATCCTATATCTGGAAGAGTATATAATTCACTTGATGAAGCAGATAAAGAAGTCAAATCAAGATTAATTATTGCTCCTAATGAAAAAAGAGATGTTGTGTAACTCAGGTATTTATTATAATTATTTATATTAGATTAAAAAGATGGGATGATTTAAAATAATTAATTGATGGAACACCAAAATATGCTTCAGTCATTTTCAAAGCTTCTGGAGATACTCAATTGAACAATATTATTGAATCAGTTTGCTATCATTTAGAGAAAATGAATTGATATATTTTTGTTAGATTAATCATAGCATTCATAATATCTTTTTATTTATGATAAGTTTTTTATACTTCTTTATATTTATCAAATATATTCAGTATTTATAATTAAAACTAATTCATATTTGTAAGGGATTTTTAACAAATGAGTATTCATGTAACTAAAAATTTTTACTTTACACTTTTGAATTCTCAATTTTTTATCTCAATTCTAAAAATAGATAAATAAATATGACACTGCATTTTTTTTAATGAGCTGTAAAGATACATTTATTTTTAAATATAAATAAAATGAACTCGATTAAAGTGGAAATAAATAATCCATCCACCAAGATTGCTCTAATTCCTTTAAATAAAAACATCAGAAAAAAGAAATAAAATTTAAAAGTCAAGGAATAATTTCATAATTCAATTCCAAAGCCTAAAGAATATATGACTTCGTTTATTATACCAAGAAATATTAATCAGAACCAATACTTTCGAACTAAACAAAATATACAATTTGCTTTAACAACATTTAATGACAATACTCTTGGGGAATTAGGAATTAATATATTCAGTATTGGGTATTCTGTTTCTCATATTGAAATTTAACAATAGAAGATGGAATATAATTTTTAAGCTAGAGACTTTGAATTAGCTGATATTTCTACTATTTTTTAGATGTTGAGATTATTAAACATGGAAAAAGCACATACCAATTTAAGTAAATACTTATAAAGATATGAATAAATATCATAGATCCCTTGTTCTACATAAATTGAAATTGCTTAAGTCGAGTAACTTGCTTCAAAGTATCCTTACGAATGTTATACCTTTCGTCATGAAAGAAATGAGTCTGTTATTTTAAAATACACTCATAATATAAAGTTTCTTCATTTAATGGGTATTACCATTGACATGTTAGAAGAATATTTGAAAGAAACCAAAACACTTCCATGTGCTATTAGAGTCAATAATTATTTAGAGGTTTGGCATCAAGTTTTTGAAGCAGTTTCTAACGATTAATAAATATTTGAAATGGAAGTGTAAAATTTTAATGGAAAAAGATTTTACATTAAAATAAAATAGGCTCAAATTTTTGTAGAAAAAGATGGAAAACTGTATGGACATTTATATTGGATATACTTAACTGATACCAATCAAGATTTAGCAATCTAAAACTATGAGGCTATTTTAGAGAAACTTTATCCAAAACCAAAGGAATGCCTTTATAAATAAATACAATGATAAAAACCAGTTTATTCTAAAATCATTAATAATCTAAACTTACAATTAAATATTATTATATTAATTTAATATCTCATTCATAATTGTAATTTTTGCCAAAAAGCAAGTAATTTTTTGTTCAAAAATAATCGAAAACGTATTCTTAATTATATAATTAATTTATCAAATGTTTTGAATCTATAGTGTTATAATTATAATAATAAAATAATTTAAATTAAATAAAAACTAAAAAAAGTCAATTAAGTATTTCAAATATACATATGTATTTATTAGTAGCAGCAATAATTATATTAATAAAAGTTGTGATGGAAATTGTCATGATTTCTCTCTCATATTCAATAGTCACATTTTTCATCAAGGTTTTTCGTTTGAACTCCAGAATTTGATTTCAACATTCTTACCATCAGTAAAAAAGTGTAATTATTTAACAATTCAACACCAAATCCAATCTATCTATCATAACCTCTAGGAGCAATAGATTAATAATCTTTGGAAAACGCTTCACTTCTGATTGTATTTTTAATTTTTATAAAATATAATAAAGAATTATTAGTATAGAAATTTAAATATCTAAACTGTTTTATCTTTTGATCATGAAAGCAGAAAATGCTTATAAAAATATTTTTCACATAATCTGTATGCCCTTTTTAAATACCAATTTATTTTTATCCTTTATTTTCAAAATAAAATCACATATTAATTTATAATAAGGAGTATATTCTTAATTTAATTGAATAGAAAAACACTTGATCATTTATATGTCTTACAACTATTGTCTTAAATTTAATAATTTTGAATATTTAATTTAGCAAAGTTGATCACAAATCGAGACTAAATTTAATTATATATTTTAAGCAAACAAATTATTTTTTATTTTGAAGATATTTTACCCTTTTAATTTTATTCTAAAAATCATTTATTTTATATTAATTGTGTGATTAACAAGCGATTCAATTTGTGCACAATATATAAAATAAATATCTTTTCTTATGTTTATCAAATGTATATTTTACTCTTCTATTTCCATTAGAACAAATATAAATTTAGAATAATTCTATAAAGAAAAATATTTACATCTTAAAATAATATTAGAAATATATTTATATCATCAATCGCAAATGTAAAATATCTAAATTTTATCTAAATTTAAAGAAATAAATTTAGTATATTTTAATAAATATTTCATGACTTAGAAAAATGTATTAAAATTATTCTATATAAGTTCAATAAATGATTTGTTATTGATTTTGTTACGATTTATATATAATCCAAATGTTTTTTTGACTTAGTTTTCTTCATTAGAGTTCTAATAAACATTTCTAAATCTGAAAATTTTCACCTTAATAATACAAACTCAGCAAAATCAAAACTAAATTAATTAAAGGTTTAAGACTATGAAAAATTTATAAAAGAGTAACTTTATATAGTTCCATTTATTAANAACTAAAAAAAGTCAATTAAGTATTTCAAATATACATATGTATTTATTAGTAGCAGCAATAATTATATTAATAAAAGTTGTGATGGAAATTGTCATGATTTCTCTCTCATATTCAATAGTCACATTTTTCATCAAGGTTTTTCGTTTGAACTCCAGAATTTGATTTCAACATTCTTACCATCAGTAAAAAAGTGTAATTATTTAACAATTCAACACCAAATCCAATCTATCTATCATAACCTCTAGGAGCAATAGATTAATAATCTTTGGAAAACGCTTCACTTCTGATTGTATTTTTAATTTTTATAAAATATAATAAAGAATTATTAGTATAGAAATTTAAATATCTAAACTGTTTTATCTTTTGATCATGAAAGCAGAAAATGCTTATAAAAATATTTTTCACATAATCTGTATGCCCTTTTTAAATACCAATTTATTTTTATCCTTTATTTTCAAAATAAAATCACATATTAATTTATAATAAGGAGTATATTCTTAATTTAATTGAATAGAAAAACACTTGATCATTTATATGTCTTACAACTATTGTCTTAAATTTAATAATTTTGAATATTTAATTTAGCAAAGTTGATCACAAATCGAGACTAAATTTAATTATATATTTTAAGCAAACAAATTATTTTTTATTTTGAAGATATTTTACCCTTTTAATTTTATTCTAAAAATCATTTATTTTATATTAATTGTGTGATTAACAAGCGATTCAATTTGTGCACAATATATAAAATAAATATCTTTTCTTATGTTTATCAAATGTATATTTTACTCTTCTATTTCCATTAGAACAAATATAAATTTAGAATAATTCTATAAAGAAAAATATTTACATCTTAAAATAATATTAGAAATATATTTATATCATCAATCGCAAATGTAAAATATCTAAATTTTATCTAAATTTAAAGAAATAAATTTAGTATATTTTAATAAATATTTCATGACTTAGAAAAATGTATTAAAATTATTCTATATAAGTTCAATAAATGATTTGTTATTGATTTTGTTACGATTTATATATAATCCAAATGTTTTTTTGACTTAGTTTTCTTCATTAGAGTTCTAATAAACATTTCTAAATCTGAAAATTTTCACCTTAATAATACAAACTCAGCAAAATCAAAACTAAATTAATTAAAGGTTTAAGACTATGAAAAATTTATAAAAGAGTAACTTTATATAGTTCCATTTATTAAATCAAAGATCTTTTGCAAAATACAATTTTCCACGAAAAAATGACCGCTTTTTGATATTCATCATAATTATTCTATAAATAGCTTATTAATAAATACATAAAATTTTATTCTCACCTTTAAATTTCTTTAAAAGAATTTCATTAAAATTTTCATCTGATTAGTTAGTCTTAATCTTAAAATTCAAAATGAATAAATTTTTTAATTGTAAATAATTATAAAATATAATA
>CAJJDN010000051.1:424633-562153 GCA_905182985.1 Paramecium sonneborni
TATATATATATTTATAGAGAATATAAGCAAAATGTAAGTTTAAAATCAAAAAAGACATAAAAAAAATAAATATGTAAAATAATATTATTAGTTTATGAATTTTAACAATAATATTTTGTTTTTATTTTATTTATTATGTCCAACTTTAAATCTCTTATGAAAATGCCTTACTCAAAATTAGCATCTAAGTGCTTAGCTCTTGAAGAAATCTTATAAAGGTATTATGAATTTGAAACAGCTCATTACGATCTATAAAGCAAATATCAAATCTAAATAACTAAATATGAAAGGACTTGTAAAAAATATGAGCTAAATTATGATATATAAACTACAGCAAGTCATTCAAATAAAAAAGATAAATCACATACTGAAATAGGAGAGAGAATTGAAATTTATGCTTTGGAAGATATTGAAACTACACAATTTATTAAAAGTCTATTAAAATTTGAGAATGTAAAAATAATTACAATAGAACTAAAATAAATTTGAAAAATTAAAATTTAAGTGGCATAGGATTTGATCAAACAGATTCATCTCCAGAAAATGATCATTATGAAGGTATCATTTCTACATTTAAGAATGAAATCAGTCGACTTAACAAATTATTAATTAAAATTCAAATAATAAAAAGGTTTCACAGCTAAGATTGGAATTAGTAATTCCAAAACAAAAGAAATAGATGAAAGATAGCTAAGGTAACAACTCAATAAATAAAAATTATTGAAATAACAAAAATTATTTAGTCCACAAAAAGAATCGAATGAATTAACAAATTTGTGAGTTTTTTAATCAATAATATATCTTTTCAATTAATTTAGGTAAATCAATCTAATGTATAACTTATTTCTAATGGATTAATTACTTTGTTAATTTTTGTAGATGATTTTGATTGGTTTATTTCCGTTATGAATTTTTAATGTTTCATTAACTTTGGTGGGGTATTCTTAAGGATAGTTTTAGGGTTTTGAGGTAATTATATACAATTATTATCTTTGGAAAACTATCTTTAAAAATGATACTTTGACGATTTAGTTGGACGTATACTATTGCTATTTCTATCATCAAAGGAAATGCTTCTGTGATTTAAATTTTATGATTTTTAGATTTTATTATTAATATGTTTGTCTGATATTTCCTTTAATTTCTATCTTAAAGAATGAGAGGGTTGCAATATAAACTCGGATAAAGTCTTAGCAGACTCTATAATTTTTCTGGCTTCTTCATTTTTTTTGAAATATTCCATTTCTAGACTTAAGTTGTGATATGCAGCAATCAAAATTTATGCTCGATCAATTTTTAAATATTCATCAATTTAAAAATTAGTTCTAAATTAAAAATAAAATATTGTTACCCATTTGATAATAAATTACTCTATAATTTATGAAGATTCAATTAATGTTATAATTCTATATTGCATTTTAATCCTTCAATTAATAATTCATGTTAGAGTAATATTATGGATAGATATATATTTTAAAGTGCTCCATCATGACATTCTAGAGAAGATTAAATGGCACTGATATTTAAATAAGTATTAGCTAGGGATGAATCAAAATTTTATCTTAACTTAAATAATTATAATATACGTATATTGAATTTTTAAGGCTTAGTTCAAGTAATTTAGTGCTCTTTATGGTTAATTAATTTTTTAGTGATATAAAGCGAGATTATTCAAAGTTTATAACTAATTGGTTTGAATAAATACTTTAAGTGTTGGGACTAATAAACAAATTTATTGAGCCTTTTAAAGATAAGTGTAACAAGATTCTAATTTATTTAATTGAAGCTCTGATTCTGCTTTTTGATTGAGCATCATTCCAAGTTATTATTAATACTTAAAAACCTATGATAATTGTATTGAATACAATCTTTTTTTATTTAGATGGATCAGATTGAAAATGTCTAATTTTATTCTCAAGCCTTTGAATAGAATCGACAAGACTAAATTCATTGTGATTAATTTAATTTATCATTGTTATTTATAATTAGAAGATTAACTCAATAAAGGTGGGGGAGGCATTGGAGGCATCATCATTTCTTCTTTGATTTTAGTTGAATTTCCAAATAGGTTTTCATTGATATTGGAATCACAGAAATCTTAATTATTCAATGGAAAATTTTAATAATAAGAAGGCTAAACTGGCTATTAAGGAATTTGTGATTAAGAAAATTGCATGTATAAACCTGAATTGTTCATGAAGGCCTATTATTAAAAAGATTATTATGTCTATTAACTATAATTAATAGGCGCTGGCTATTAAGGAGGTTGTTATATTTATATAGGTTTAACTTCTTGTTTTACTTATTTCGCTTCTTAACTATTGTAAGCAGGAGATATCTATATGATTTAATCTACTAAAGCATTATAATCTTATTATAACTCTTATTTTCCATCTTTAGGTATTCTCATTAATTTATTATACAATTTATTTATGATTCTAGGAACAATTTTGAGAGAGCAATTCATATGTTTTTATCTCCATTAATCAAGAAGTGTCTTTTTAAAGCTATTATAATTTATATATTATTACTCTTTTTAACAATATTGTTAGATATGATCATTTATTAAAATGATTTCTTAATCATTAGAATCATTAAAAAAACACTTGATAGTATATCCACAGCAGATTAAAAATAATAATAACTTTTTGAATCCTTCAACATTCTAATTCTAATATAAATTATATAAATAATTAATACTTCTTAATTGCTAAGAAAATCTTATTTAAAGTGAACTTAGAATTCTGATATCAATTGATCATCATATCTCCATTTCTATTCTTCAATTGTATGTAAAAAGAATATGATTTCCAATTCATTAAACATAAATTTTTTAGTCACACCTCTTAACATTTTAAATAATGGAAATTGAGTAGCAATAGGTATTGCTGCATCTAACTGTGAAAATCTGCTCAACAACAAATTTGCTAAATATGAGTAATCTTCATTTGCATATCTTATGCTTTTCGCATCATATTCTTTTTGAAGTACTTATTTAGGTTTCCTCTATTCAACCTATTTTTTAATGTTTAATTGTTACATCAACACTACTGAATATGGCTCCCCCCAACTCGGAACTTTATGATATTACTAACTTTTTGCCTATATTGTCATCTGGGTGATAACTATGTAGGAATGGTCTTGAATGATCGCTAACTATGAAAGTCTAATTTTGTTTGCTCATCTAAAAATTAGGTTCATAATATAAATATATGGTCAGGTACGAAAGGATGATAATAATTAATTAATTTACCTTGCTATCTGAGGAACTCTTAAAGGAAATGATCAGAAAATTAAATAATAATATCTAAAAATTTAATATGTTCCTTTATAGGTGCTTCAATTAAAGATATTTCAAATCCATTCTAATTCCTATTACATATAATCAAATATTTTTATCTCCAAACATATTCATTATTAATAATTGTCTTTTAAACTACAACAATCCATTCAAATATTCCATTTTCTCTTATTTGAATATATTATATATATTTTTTTATTTCTTTTTTAAATAGCTGATCTAATATTTGCATTTTAAATTTTATTATAGAAAGAATAACTATATAGATGGTATTGTTTATATTAATAGAAAATTATATAAAATAAATTAAGTTTATATCATATTATTTCCTTTATTCTAATCTGTATTTTAGAAAAACAATATTTTCAATATTTCCCCTACTTATCTATGAATTTAATATTCTAATTTAGCTTCAATTTAAACATTCGTATTAAAGAGTTACTATTTAAAATACTAAAATTATTCTATTAATTTTTTATTCTAGTTCATAGATTATTTGAGATGATAATAGTCTATAATTTTTAAGACTTTTGAGTTTTATGTTAGAAATATAGAGCAAAAAAATAAAGGAAAGAATTATGATAAGCAAATGTCAAAGATATATTAAAAATAAACTATTATTATTTATTAATATGAAGAATCAGGAGTCTTAATTCTCGTTTTCAATTCTTTACTCCTCGTTGAACCTTTCTAATGTCTAATCCGCCTAAGTTTATATAAAATAGATATCACATTATTTAATACTTGCATAAGTTTTTGATAAGTTTCATCAACGTATTATGAAGCCTCCTCTATTTCAGCTAACCACTGCCTTTCATTCTATTCATTTATTTGATTGACTTAGAATAAAATTCAATCAATTAAAATTACCTTCAATAATATTTTATCCTCTTTGGGCAAGATTATTGTTTCTTTCATCATCTATATAATACTTTTATTATCTTTTTTGTGGAATATTTGCCATTATTATTGTTTTTGAGATTAATATTATTTAGATAATTTCAAATAAATATCACTATAAACTCAAGTAAATTCAAAATTATTTTTTGAATTTGATCTATGAGGAATTGTTAAATTGAGAATTCATTTTTTGAGGATCTAAATATTGGAATGGTTTATCTAGACAATCTTTAATAAATAGTTCCCAATTTTCTGGTTTCACTTTATTCTTTTCAGCTTATTTCCATAAAACTGATACAGGAATTTTTTAAGCTGGATTGGATTAAAGGTAATTTAATTTAAGATTTAAAACTTTTGAATAGAAACATCTTTAAGCAAATGTTTTTGGATTAGATTATTCATCAATACTTTCAGCATATGGTTCACTAATATGAGTTAATATTTCACTTTTTTAATGTTATTAAGTTAATCCATATTGAGAGATAGGACTATTTTAAGAAAATTTAGTTATATAAGTCATTCTAGGATCAGGTGATTAACAATAATTATGTTTATTGTTATGATTAAATTAATTAGATTACTCAAGTTTATTTTGAATTAAATTTTATAATTTGTTATTGTTAGTTGTTTGGGTTGAACCTGTTGAATTTTTTGAGACAAAAGTATTATTTTATAAAGGATATAAATTCTATTGTGATTATGAAGGTTTGATTGCTTTAAGGTTTAATTAATTTTAAATGATACTCATTCTTTATAAAACAAGTGAATGTAATCTCTCAATATATAATGATTAATTAATAGATTGAATAGGTTCTTAACTTAAGATGAGTAATTCTCTTTCAAACTCTTTTAAAGAGGCTTCTTCTACACATCCTATTGTGTTGATTTAAGATACCAATTCACAAATTCGACATAATCTTTAAGTATGTTTATAAGTTTTATTCTGTAAATTGGCTTTCAATTTGCTTAATTTGAAATCATTCTCTTCAAAAAATACATTTGATTGAGCATATTTAAGTACTTTTTTTGAAACTTGAGTGCAAATTAGAGCATGTAAATCAATTTTATCAAATGGTATATATTCTTCACAATTGATACATGGAGCTAAAATTGTACTTTTCTCTTTAGTTCTAATCGGAACTGTTGAGCTTTTATTAGATCTAAACATTTAATATAATATTAATGATTAAATTGAATTAATTTTATGTATTTTTAGAAAAGCACTTTTCGAAAATATAGATGTATCTAATTGAAATTTGGATTAAAATTATTATCTATTTGGTTTTATTTATGATTATAATCTCCTCCCCTTAGCGATCTAAATATATTACATAACATTACATAACATTATTTCATTAGATTATATATTTATAAATAATTATGGATAAAAATGAGTAAGACTCCTTATTGGAAATATCAGAATCAGATAGATAAACTAATTTATTACTCTCAAATAATTTGACTGAAATATTTTCTTCTGATTACTATAGCAAATTTAAATATAGCACCAATATTAATGAACCTTCAATGACTATGTCTAGAGTTTCATAAATAGATAAAATATCAGAAGACAACTCTAATACAACTCATTTAAAAATCATTCACATCTCTGAGAGATTGACATTTGAAATCCATAGAAATCAAGTATCTTCTATTTATTATAAAGCTGTTAGAAAATAAAATAACTTCATTGGAAAAAATAATTAAAGAATAATAGGAACAATTAGACTCAAAAGAGCTAAAACTAAAAGACATTCTTCAATTAAATCTAAAATTATAAATTTAAATAAACAAAGAGTAAGAAAAGTGTAAATAATATATAAAGTAAAACAAAGAACTTAAATTTATTATCAAGTATTATCTTATTTATTTTAGTTCCCTCTAAAATCCAAAAAGCATTTCAGAATTTAAAACTGAAACTTTGCAATCCTCATTAGAATGTCCTTCCATTAGACCTATATCTCAAACAAGAGGAAAAAGAGCATAAAATAATTCTCATTCTAATTCATCATCAAAAGCAATATTTACTAAAATGCTTACAGAGGATTCATAAATGAATTTGAGCGAAAAAATCAAAGAGGCACTCTCTTTTTTAAATACAAAAGTCGACTGCTAATAGAAAGATAAAACTAATATTGATAAATCTAAATATTATAGATCCCAATCTAATTTTTGGTCGAGTTTTACTACTTCTCCAATTCCGGGAAGAAGCAATCATACTTAAAATAACATTAGTCTAAATAAAATACAAATTACTGATAAAAAATTAGACAATGCTCTAATATTACTAAAATCAATCAAATAATAATACAATCAATTTACAACCTCAAAGAAAGTATGATAAATCAAAAACTTTTCATAGTTATTATTCAACTTAATGAAATATAAATATATGTTAATATTATTTTAATTTTACAAAAACACTCTTAAAATTATCATAATTCTTTTAATTCAAATTACTCAAAAGCCAGCCAATATAATCTAATTAAAAAAAAGATCAAAATACCTTTAAGCAATTACGACAAAATGTTATTTTGAAGATATTCATTTACCTTTCACTTATCAATCTTTTGCAGATTATAATTACTTAAATATTTTATTTAAAATTTTAAAGACTTTTAATTGTAATTTTAGTTTTAGTATATTCATGCATTATTGGTCAATATTATATAAAAATCAAAAAATAATTTTATTAGATTCGGTGTAACAAAAAATATGTAATTTCATAAAAATAGTCTTTGTATATTATTAATAAAATTAATAAATAACTGAATTAAATTAAATATTTAATGTCAAATTATACAAATATTCCTCAACATAACTTTTTGAACAAATAATACTCTCGTCTATCACCAAATTCTACAGAATGGGCTCGAATTGAATATTTATTGCAATTATCATCTGGTTATACTTCAGCAACAGTGAAAAATATTTGGACAATCACAAATCCTCACATGACATAAACCTTTGAAAAGGCAAGCAAAGTAGATAATTTTATTTAAAAAATTAGGGATTATTAACATTAGATTCTTGGCTAGAGATTTCTTTGTTAGATGAAAATAATAGAATGGAAAAAGTTTGTACAAAAGGATTTGAATTTCCATAGACTGGACTTCGTTTTCCAACAGGTCATATTAAACTATCAGATAACATATAACCTGGAAAGGTTTATGAATTATTGTTATTAAAGATAGCAGGTAATAAATATCGATTATAGTGTATTAGTTGGTAAATCATATTGTCTTCCAGATAAAACATCAATGAAGGATAAATATAAATTGATTTAAGGATTTGATAGCATTTATTTATTTAATGAAGATGAAGATTCAATGACAGGGACATTTAAACATGACTATGTATTATTTGATAATGGTAAAGTATTGCCATGTTATGTTATTCAATTTGAGTTCGATTAAAAAAAGGAAGATAATTTAAATGTAAATTAGTGGATTTAGTTTAGTCTCCATTTTGTGATATTTGTAATGATAATACAGCAACAGTATATTGTAAAGCAGATGAAATGAATTTATGTTATGATTGTGATGAAGAACATCATTTAAAAGGGGGTAAATTAGTATCAAAGCATCAGAGAATACCAATAAATGAAGTAATATTTAGATATATAGAATAAGAAACCAAAAACATTTGGTAATTGTTAATAGCATTCTGATTAAAAGTTGGAATTATTTTGTACAATAGATAGAACACCACTTTGTTTATATTGTAAAATAGGAGGATCTCATTCTTCAGGAGAGAGTGCAAATCATCCTTTGGTTAAGATATCAGATGCATATATGAAATCTTTAGTTGAATCGAAAGACATTGATCCATTAATAGAGAAACGAAAGAATTAATTGGCTGAATACTTATAATAGATTGATTATAGTATAAAAGAAGTCAATAAAAATGCATCTATTATTGAAGGCAGGATTTATTAAGTTTTATAAGATGCATTGTTATAATTGCAGGAAGAAACATAAAAGAAAATGAGTTATTTAGTGGGTGATTAATTAGAATTGAAAAGATAATACGATCAAATATAATGGCTAGAATCATTTCTTAAATATTAATAAGAAGTATTAACTCCTGCTGATTATTTAAATGCTTGGTCAAGACATATAGGACTTAGAAATGAAATACTAAATATTTCTAATGTTCCTTAATTAACAATTGTAGAACCTGACTTAAGACTTGAAGGTAAAATAAGTGTGGTTAGTGATTCAGTTTAATTTAAAGATACAAAAGAATAATAAGATGAACAAGATTTCATTGATTAGTAACAAATATATGATAATTGCATTTTAGAAATTCTTTAATAGGCACTACTCGATTTAGATCAAATATATTTGGAAAACATCAAGTAAGTGACAAGAATCAGAAATTAATGAAAACATTAATTTAATAGAATGTTTAAAAAGATGGTTAAGGGTATAAAATATATATTTATATCTAGACCTTAATTATTATTACTATAATAAAAATAGAAATAATAGTAATAAGCACAGCCATCAAGAGTGTTTTAATAACTATAAAATGATACTATTTAAGAAAGTTAAATAGATTCTTAGAATAGTTCATTTGCATAATAATGATTAGTTACATACTTGTTTATATAATAAATCAGAACATTAAAATTAAGATACTAATGTTGTCTCTTGAACCATTTTTCAAGGCAAACTACAATAATTCTTTTGTCATTTCATCAGAATTCTTTAATCCTTTAGTTATATCAATAGATTTCTAGAAAATTCAATAACTTTCATTACTTAATCATCTACAACATCCCAAAGTCCATCAGAAGCCATTATCAAATATTTACATTGAGATGTAATTTCTTAAACTTTTAAATCAGGCTTAACTGATACTCCTAGAGTCTTTAAATCTAAATCTCCAAATGCTCTAGTGACTGCTAATTTTCCCATAACTCTGCCTCTCTCTATTGTACCACCTTCCCGTCTTTATTAAACATTATTACATATTTAATATTTACTTCACTCTAAGTTATTCTCCAGGATCTGTTCCTTTATGATCAACTGTCATTCTAACTGCTTTACCATCTATATTCATCACTGCTCTTGTATCACCTAAATTTGCTATATAACATTTTCTTTTATTATCCTCTCTCCTTAATAATGTTAAACAGCATGTTGCCCCTATTTCAGCTGCTCCTATTAGTTTTAATTAATCATCCACCTTTTTAAATATCTATTCAAAATATTCATTCGGTTTCAATTCATTAAATTGCTTAAAATCTCTCAAGAATGTCTTTGCCTTATATTTTTATTAATCTACTTCTGGTAGTATTTTTGTAATGTATTCAACTACATCAATCCCTCCATGACCATCAAAAACTGCAAATAGACTACTTGTACCATCTTCCAAACAATTATCTTTATAATAATGTGCTTATCTTATCAAAGTATTTTATACAATCTTCCATCTGATTTCTAATTGGAAAGTTTGTATCTTCTCTATAAGCATATTCAGAACAACAAGACAATTTCTGCTAAAATTCAGATTTCACTTTACTATTTATCATAGTTGATGAATTTAATACTTTTAATTAATCCCATAATAAAATTAAAAAAAGTCATATTTATTATTATATAATATTCTACATTAATATCATGATGATTTAGAACCGTGTTTCACATGATCTTAATGATTTCAATTGTTTGACTGATATTAATATTTATAGTATTTAGTTGATGATAAAAATTAACACCATCTTTCGAATGAAAGCAATGATTTTAAATTTGTTACTGAATATAACTTTTTTTTAGAAAATACTTCCCTTAATCATATTTTTTTGATTTATTCTCTCAATTTCACCCTATTCTTTTGAAAAAAGTAAATTAGCTGTAAAATATATGATATCGATATAAAAATATCATTTAAAAAGAATATTTTGGTAAATTAATAAGTTTTATTATAAATTTTATTTTTCACATCATATCTAACTCTAAGCATGAAAAAGATTTTCTATAATTATTTTAATTTTTTATCTAATCATGATCATCCATTTTAGTTAATTGTTGTCATTCTTGTTATTAGTTAGGTAAACACTCATTATAATAAACATAGGTAAGTAAAATGTTAGTGTGAATTTTTACCTTTTGAAAATGAATTGAATATTTAAAATCCATAAGGAGAATATGTCTAAGAGTTGCCTATATAAGTAATTCAAGGTGAGTAGAATGTAGGATTTGGAATTTGGATGAATTATCGACCATTACTAATAATGGAAGAATTAGGTATATTTTTAAACAAAAATTTTAGATGAAAGGAATTCAAAAATTGTAATCTCAAAAACAGAGAAAATTATTATCAATGAAGGAGATTTTATTTACTTAATTGAATAAAGAATTAATAAATATAAAATAATTGTTGTTTCTGTATCCATTGATTCAACAACATAAAGTATTTATTATCAAATTTTTTATTCTTTTAAATAAAATATAGATACTCTTATTTTTGCTGTTGATATTTTAAAATATGAAGGAATTTGGATAATGTTTTATGTTTATTTTGATTAGAATAAAAAGTAAACTACTTTCGGAATTTATAACCCTTTAGAAGTTATACCAACCCAAACTGTTAATGATTTGCCTTATTTTGAATTGAATATACTACATAAATTTGGAGGCTTAATTAATTATTAAAATTAGAATAGAGAATGGGTAATACTTAATCGATTCCATGGTATAATAGATTATACATTCACGACAAACGAAGAAAATATTTTTTCCGATTTTGAGTCTTGCCCTAATCCTAGTTTATCATATGATATTTGCTATGATGAGGAGCGTATAATTTTTAATTTATAGGGATATAATTAAGCTCTTAGTGGTGAGAAATTTTATGAAAGAAGAATAGAGTAAGCAGTAAAAACAACAATTTATGTATTGAATGGATGGCTTAAATTAAATCATTTAAGCCATTTTTAACTTGAGACTGTAATATTTCGAATCACAAGCAGTGATAATTATAATGATGATTTATACTTCGGAGATCAATAGGCTCTTCTTAAATATTATTAAAACAATAATCCTATAAATAATGGATTAGAAATATCAACATATTCATATTAATTTCCTTTAAAGAGAAAGTAAAAGACAGATAATAACCAGAAAGTTTCTTAATTTGGGGAAGAGTTTTAAGAATTGTTAATAAATTGGCATTACTTTGATTATTAAGTTGGTACTTTAAATAATAATGGATAACCAATACTTTAAATATATTTTCCTACAATTAATGAGATCAGACAATACAAATGGTCTGAACCTATATAACATTTTAAATAAACTAACTATTATATATTGTTTGGAGGAGATCACTATTCTAAAACTTTTATGTCAGGATATGCGAGTGGTATAAATATAGAATTCTTTTGTGAACCATAAGAAATATTATTTAGTCTATAATGTCATTATTCTTGTTTAACATGCGATGGTCCAACATCATAAAACTGTTTAAGTTGTTCTGAGATCAGTTTTAGATAATTTTAAGAAACTTAAAGGACATGTTAATGTTAAAAAGGATTTTTAGATTTAGATGATTAAATGGAATGTAAATCTGCTCTTCAGGAACTATTTCATATATCTAAGTAAGAAATTGAATTAAAATGTTCAAAACCAGGTTAGAGTGATTGCCATGATTAGAATATTTAATGTGATTTTGGATACTTTGAATACAATAATAACTGCATTTAATGGTTTTCTATATTTCTTTATTCTTAGTCCTTTTTAAAAAGAAGCATTATAAGGAACTAAAATATTTTGTTTAAATTGTATCACCGAACCCAAAGATTTTGCTAAAACACTTTTATGTTCATAAGATGCTGAGACTTATTTTACTAATATAGACTATGTATTTAAAATTAAGGATAAATTCTCGCATTAATCAAGTCCATTTGAAATTTAATTAGATGAAAATTAAAATTACATAGTTAAATTAAGTTTAAGCCTAAAAATATAAGAGGGATGCAAAGAAGGATATTTTTTAAAAGAAAACAAATGTTACCCATGTTCAGAAATGTGTCTACGGTGTTAATCTTCTTCTGAATGCTATTGTTGTATTGATGGCTTTTTTGCTGATTCAAATAAATAATGTCGTGAATGTAAAAATTGTAAGACTTGTTCATCATTAGAATTCTGCTTATCTTGTAATGAAGGATAACAATGGCATTATTATAATTGTATAACTTGTGGTCATAATTGTAAAAGTTGTGATTATAATGGCTATTGCTTGTAGTGTAATGAATCTCCTTCATTATATTATGTATCTTTGGATGGAAAAAATTGTAGAGAATGCAACATTGAAAATTGTATTTATTGTTTTGAATACATTTATAATGGAGGACTTTATTACACAAACCTAGATCTTAAATTTAATATAATAAATTATGATATCTTTTCTGTGTTTTTTAGTTGTGCATTGTGTAAAGAAAACTACTTTTTTAATTCAAATTCTCAAAAATGCGAACTGAAACCTTTAAATGATGATTGTGATTTTGCTATAATTTTTACTGATTCAACTCAAAAATGCATAATTAGCTCTAAAAATATTGATGCTGTTTAAAATATTGATTGTCTTACTCTTTAATATTGTAAATAGTGCATTAAAAATTATAATCAAAATGATAGCTTTTGTATTTTATGTGAAGATGGATATTATTCAAGTTTATTAACCGGACAATGCAAATAATGTGCAATAATATGTAAAACTTGTATTGAATAAAATAAATAATAACAAGATTTCTGGAAATGGGACATTAAAGCCACTCATTAATTATTTTAAAATTTAAACAACAATCGTCTTATTGAAAACTATGAAACTATTATGAATTTAGAATAAATATGCACTTCATGTCAAATAGGATATGTTTTATATAAACATTAATGTATTAAGGATTGTGATAAAACCTGTGAAAAATGTGAAATAATCAATGAATAATCTACTTGTGTATAATGTCATGAAACATAATCAGGTTTTCTAAAAAGTATAAATTCTAAAGGAATATGTTAATAATGTCCATTTAATTGTGTAGCTTGTTTAGATAGGACTAAAGAAGAAATCTATGAAATAAATCCATATTTTATTATGACTAATTTAAATGAACAATTTACAAGAAAATGTTTTGAGAAAACTAGAAAAATAAATGAATATGAAAATTATTTTTATGATTCATACACGTAGTAAATAAATACTTGCAATCTGTACAACTAGTGCTATAACAAAATTTTAATAAAATAAAACTTATATTGTGATGATGGATAATACAATACACTAAAATATGATGCAATCCTTAAAGGTGATAAATTATTTGAATATAAAAATATATGGATAAGAAATTTATTTGAGGAGGGTTTATACTTCACAAAATTAGAAACTCCTTCACTTTATAAATATTTGAATGAGATATCAATTAGAGAAGTTGAATATTAATTTACATTGATATAGAATGAAATTACAGAATGCTTTTTTACATAATTTAATTAAATAAATCAAAAAATCTAACAAAATGTATTTACTTTATAATAAGTTAACATTCTTTTTATAGGAGAAGCTTAACCCACAGTTTTGCGTGTTTTTAGCAATCTTACATTTAGTAATTTTACAACTATTAGTTTTCATAAAATTTAATTTAGGTTTTCTAGATTTTCATATGATAGTATTAAGTTAGATTATTTTCCTGTTTCCTTATTTAGCATTAAAAAGAGTATAAGTTTAAGAATTATTAACTGCACTTTTACAAATTATGATGATACTGAAACCAATTACTCTCTAACAATAAAATCAAACATACCCTATACTTTATATATAGAAGACTTAATTATATCTAAATTTTACATTTACAACTCAGATATTTTTGTACTAACAGCACAGGAAAGTCTTACAAAGAATTCTATTTAATTAAAAAATGTTTTGATTATAGATTCTTATTTTTATAATTCTAGTTTCCTAAAATTTTAAGCATAAAATAATGATTTATCACAAAACTTAGAATTATATTAGATTTAGATATTAAACACTTAATTTATTTAATCTAATTTTTTAATCAGTAACTGCTAATTAAATTTTTCAGTTGGATCTTTATCTATAAATTCAATCACTGTCTAGAATATCAGATTGGAAGAAAATTCAAGTCTTATATATCTACCATGTATTAATTAATCTCAAATTTTTAATCTAATATTAGATAATTCAATGATATTTCTTGGTTCAAAATTTTATTCCTCAAATATTATTCATCTTCAAGATTGGATCATAAATAATACAAAAGTTGCAAATAGCACCTTAATATCCAATAATGTTGATTACTCAAAATCAAATTAAGCAATTTTATCATCCTCAAGTCCAATTGTGAAAAACTGTTCAATTATAAATGTCTAATATGACAATGACTAATAAATTTTGGTAATTATTAAATATAAAGTGATAAAAAGTTAAAAGTTTGAATTAAGAGGATTAATATTATAAAATTGTTTTAAAACCTCTAGAGATTAAGAAAAACAGACTTCTTATGAACAATCAATGATATTTATTGAATGCTAAATTTGTTATTTGGAAGATATATAAATTTTAAGAAGACATGGATTACCTGAACTAACTATAATGAATTCAGAATAATTAGAGATTAGAAATCTAACAATTTCTTAAAATTAGTATTTTTTACCAAAGTCCCTTCATTCGAATATAGAATGTGTTAAATAGTATACCTTTTTTGACATGTATTTTTACTTATATATTGGATAATATTAGAATGTACTCATAGATTAGTTAAAGATATCAAATAGCTTGAGCTTCAATAATCCATTTATCGTTTTCTCAGGTTATGATATAATGCTAAAAATTCATTCTGAAAAAATAACAATTTAAAATGTAATAATAACTTCAAATATGCTTATTATATTTGATGCAAATCAACATGCATCTTTGATTTCAATTATATCATAATAGTAATCATCTGTAATGTTATCTAATATTAATTTTACTAATAACCATTTGAATGAATATTATGAAGATCTAACTAGAGCTTCTGCTACAACTATGTATATTTAATTATAATTTGGAACTGTTATTATAGATAACTGTATCTTCTTTTAAAATATTGTAACTAACTCAAGTGATGCAATACTTTATGTAAAAGCCTTCAGTTTATTATTAAGAAATTCTTTATTTCAAAATAGTGGTTTAATTAATGTTTCTCATTTAAGTTAACATTTAATATTTTCTGAATTCCAAGATTTAAGTGAAAATAATTATAATGTCATATTTCCCATTAAATCAAGTGGAGGTAATGGATTTTTTATAATCAGTATTTTAGAAATAAATAATATAACTATTAATACTTCCCACTCATATAATGGTGGAGGATTTTAAATTAAAACACATGGAACAAGTTTAATACATATAAATAATTCACTATTTTATAACACAATGACCTCATTAGAACATTCAATTTATTCAATGGGTGGATGTTTTCATATTGATGCATCATTATCTAAATTTACTTTTAAATTGCATAATTCTATAATAGATTCTTCTTATAGCCGATATGATGGAGGAGCTATTTATATTATTCCATCCCTCAGTTATAATTGGATTGAATATCATAATTTAATTGTTACGGACTGCTTTTCTCTATAAAACTCATTTTTCTCATATGTTCTTTCAAAGATTGAAACTATTTTTTCAAGTATAATTTTTTAAAATATTTAATTTTACTCAACAGAATATGGTTTTTAATAATACTTTTCATAAATCTCAGATTTATCTGAAGATGATGCTTCTAATATTGCTAAATCTAATCCTATGATATTCGTATAATATGGAAACATTACAATTTTAAATTGTAGCTTTCTCTCTACTTATATTTAATTTTTCTTAAAAATTGAATAGGCCGAAAATGTGGTTTTATAAAATGTAAAAGTTATTAATTGTACTGTATTATAGTCACCATTATTTAAATTTAATTTAAGATCATGTAAATCATTTTATTTATTATTAGAGCTTTCTGGGTAGTTATAGATTTCTAATTTATAATTATCTAATATAATTCAGATAAAAAAGGAAATTTAGGATTCTTGCATTTTGAAAAATTATACCATTAAATCTGGATTATAGTGTCCAGCTTAATTACCTTAAGTACCATTTTATTATGATGAAGAGGATTAGACACAATAAAGAAAATTGCAATTAGATTGTAATTAGTTTTTAATTTACACCAACAGTAAGATGAATTATAGTTTAATTGAGATAGACAAATTTAATAAAAATCATAAACTAATTGTTGAAAAAATGCTTTTATCTAATATTTATTGTGAAACCTGCGAATATGGTTTATTCAGAATTCTTTAAATTGAAAATAAAGAATAGGAAAATTTTAAGTTTTCTTAAGTTATTATAAAAAATTGCATTTGTGGAATTACAGGGTGCTTATCTATTTTAAAAAGATCTGATGAATCAATCTTTAAAAATAGTTTATTAGAATCAGCAAGATTGCTACAATAATAAAATTATGATTAATTACATTTTAAATAAAATCTATAAATCAGTATTTTAGATAGTACATTTTTAAATAATACTGCTCTTTATGGAGGATCATTGTTTATATTTGAAGTTGGCATATTAATTAAAAATTGTATTTTTTAGAACAACTCTGCATAAATAGGAGGAGCAATCTATTTTTATTCGTAAGAAGCATAAGTATTAATTCTGAATTCATAAATAATATAAAACGCAGCTAAAATAGCTGGAGGAGTATTTTTAAATTAATAATCACTTTAATTAACAAAAGAATTAGATTTTTAATTATCAAACAACAATTCCACTATGTATGGGAATGATATATTTGAAAAACCAAGATCATTAACTTTATCAGTAGATGGGGGCAAAACTGTTTTTGGAAAAACTCTTTATGACTCTTCTAACGATGAAATTATAGAATAAATTATAAACAATCCTTATAAAGCTTTTGGTTATTCATAAACAATGCGATATTTAACAATGCCAACTGGTAGATCTATTGGGAGTTATTAATATTTTGATTATCATACTTCAATTATGATTCCTTATAATTTAACTTTTAGGATAATTGCTTTAGATAAATTTTTAAATTAAATCAAAGGATTATCAAATACTTTTTGTACAATAAATTCTAAGACATTTAATACGACTTCCTAAAAAGAGGAACCAAATTTTAATTATAATTTGTCTATCTAAAATGTTACTTTTAATGAAATAACAGGAGATTATAATTTAGACGATTTAATTATATATTTTAAACCAAATTTGACTAATGATCTTGTACTTTAATTAACAATTTAATGTAATTCCATCAGTGTTCCCTAGTATGAGAATGAACCACCATTTAAAATAAATAATACAATAACAAATTACAAATTGTTAGTAAATATAAAAACATTTCCATGTTAATTAGGAGAATTTCTGAATTCAACATCTGGAGGTTGTACATTGTGTGATACATTTTAAAACTAATATTAAGTTTAATGGAATGCATAAAGTTGTAGTTATAAAGATGATTTAAAAATGAAATCAATACAATCTTCAATGATAGAATTAAGATCTGGTTATTGGAGAGCTTATTATTATAGTCAAATAATTGAATATTGTTATCATTTACTTGAAAATTGTTAAGGTGGTTGGAAACCTGGAGATTATTCATGTACTTAAGGACATATTGGAGCTTTATGTGAATAATGTGATCTATACGATACCATTGGATTAGGCTCATATTCTGTTAGTTCTAAATATTCTTGCGGAAATTGTAATCAAATAGCATTCAATATAATTTCTATTATATTAATAACTTTATGGACTCTAATTTCCACTTTGATGTCTGTTAGTAGTACTGTTGAAATGATTGATGAATTTATAATTGGACTTAAATTAAAGGTTTTTGGGGGTGGAAGTACTCTTTAAAAGACTTCATCAGCTATTCTTATTAAAATATTTACTAACTATCTCTAAATTATTTCAACAATTTTTACATTCTAACTTTAAGTTCCTATTGAATTGACCTCTTTTATCAATAGCGTTGGAAATCCTATAGAATCAATGGCGTATTCTTTAGATTGTTTTTTAGTTTCCAGATCAGATATTTTAATCATCTATTTCAGAATTATTTGGTCCTAAATTATGGCTACTTTATATATTACTATTTTTTTTACTTTAGGAGGGATAGCTATAATAACTAAACTAATTAAGTTTGAATTCTCATATATATCTACAACTCTGATATATTTATTTATTTATTTATAACCTAACATAATTGGAGGGCTAATATCCCTTTTATCTTTTAGAAAAATTTCAGGAGAATTATGGATTTAAGGAAATGTTGCTTATAGATATGATACAATTTCTCATGCTTAATGGATGATTAGCTTTTGTTTACCACTGATAATTATCTTTGGTTTTATTCTCCCTTTTTTCCTATGGTATGGTGTACATAAAAATAGACATTCATTAGATAAGACCTAAGTTAGATAAACTTGGGGCTATTTGTACAACGAATATAAACTTAATACTTATTATTGGGAAACAATTAAAATTTTTTAAAAACAAATAATTATTATTGTCCTAACATATTATGATGATTACATACCAATTAAAGCCTCTATTGTTTTTCTTATGGAATTTGGATATAGCTATTTGGCAACATCTTATAAACCTTATCAGACTGGATAATTAAATTAATTAGATGCTCAGTCTACAGTAGTTTGTGCTGTTTCAATAATTTTAGCTAGTTCAATCTATGCAGCTTAATAATAATAAATTTAAGAAATTTTTTGGCCTTTTTATGTTATCATAGGTCTTTTAAACTCTTTATTTATTTTGACAATGATTTTATAAATTTTATTCACAAATTTCAAAAAATTAGATGAAAAATTAGATACAATAAAAGAAATAATTGCTAAGAGATTTCCATACTTTGTAAATTCTCATCCGTTTATAAAAAAGTTATTCAAAAATAGAAAATCAAAAAAATCCAGAATTTAAGAGAGATTTAATAAAATTAAATTATATCTAAAACCTTAAGTAAGAAAAATTTTAGAATTTAAAAAGTAAGAGAATTTATAAATTTTATAGGATGAATAATTTTTAATTGCCTGGTACAACAAATACTTAAAAGTCTGAAGAAACTGAGAGGGAAGATGATTCATAATATCGAGCATTAGATAGTTTATCTAAGTAAAAACAAAGAGAAGCAAGAACTTTTTAAATAATATAGTCTTCAAGTTATGCTGCAAATGATAAAACATAATTTTTTTTATTTCCCAAAACTAGAATTAATCAAGAAGTGAAATGAGATTTTGACATGCAAATGTTTAATTATAAATATGTGATATATAAGCTTTTGATTTAAGATTTATTAAATTACATGAATCTTCCTAATTATGTTATATAAATTTATTTTTAATTTATTTTTTTCAAAATTTTAATAAATATTAAAAATTATAATTGAATAAAAAATATTTATTTTTATAAATATTTTCATTTAATTACAATATGAATAAAAGAATTATTCAAAATTCATTTGATATTTTATGGAATAAAATTAAAATGTTTTTATTTTTAAAAGAGAATAAATAATTTAATTTATTATAAGTTAATCTCAATCAAAAATTTCATTGTTAAGATTAATGAATGCTTGACTTTAAACTATCTTAACTTATATATTTGATCATTAATTCTGGGTACACTTTAGAAGATTTAGGCTTTTTAAATAATGAGTCAATTTTATCCTAATGACTACCTCTAGATAATGGACTATTTATTCCTAAATTGATATCATTATTTTTGAAATGATTTTTCTAGGAATAATCTTCATCATTATCTGATATCTATGTTGAAATTCTACAAGGCAAATCTAAATTATTTTATCTAAATAGTAAATATCAATAAGTTACTTTCTATATTCAAGTACCAATTTTGCTTAAGGTAACAAATGATTTCTAATTTTTGCATACCTTTCTTTTACTCTTATTTGTTGTTTTTTTCTGCTCTCAAACAATTCTTAAATAAATGGATGTCTTTTTATGAAATTGGGGAAATTATTTACGATTAATTCTTTTACTTTATCAATTTATTCATGCAATTTATCAAAATAGGCAAATAAAATTTTAATTAACATTCTAATAATAAATAATCCATTCAAAATTCCAATAATTATATAAAAGGGCCAAACTATTTCAGAAAGATCTGATTGTTAGGCACTATATATGGAACTACCTAATATAATTGAAACTGCACAAACTACTGTTGATTAGGTGTCTAAATAATTCAAATCCCCAGTCATATAAGGCTTTTAAGATGTTGTTAAAAAACTATATCCAAATAAAACTAAAAATACAAGAGAAGCTTTAATTGGAATGTGATCGTCATAATATGCTAGTACAATAATGATTAATTATTTTTATAAAATTTTAATTGTTTCCCAATAATAGGCATGTAATTTATATTCATTATACAAGTATCCCCATTTTTATCTAACTTTTGTCTTATCTAAATTGCTTTTATTTTTCTTTACTCCATACCAAAAAAATGTAGGGATGAAAATACTGAATATTAATAAAAGAGGAAAACAAAATGTGATCAGCCATTTTGCATGTTAATATGTATCATATCTGTAGGCAACATTACCCTAAACCCAATATTCATTTGAAATTATTCTATAAGATATCAGGGATATTAAGCCTCCTATTAAATTAGGTTGCAAATAAATAAAAATATATATTAAAGCGGTTGAAATAAAGGAAATATTATACTTTATATATTTAGCTATTATTGCAATACCTCCTATTGTAAAGAAAACTGTTATATAAGAAGTAGCCATCATTAAACTCCAAACTATTCTAAAATACATAATTGCAATGTCGGAGATTGTAATAAGGAAACAATCTAATGAATAAGCCATTGATTCTATAGGATTTCCAACACTATTAACTACTGATGCTAATTCAGAAGGAACTTAAAGTTAGAATGTGGCAATAGTAGATATAATTTATAGATAATTTGTAAAGACTTTAATCAAAATAGCTGTTGAAGCTTATTTGATAACTACAGTAACACCGAATGCTTTTAATCTCAAACCAACTATAAATTCTTCTATCATTTCAACAGTGCTACTAACGGACATTAAAATTGAAATTAGAGTCCATGCACTTATAAAAAAGACTGTTAATACATTTCCTATGATTTGATCACAATTTCCGCAAGAATATTTATTACTAATAGAATATGAACCTAATCCAATAGTATTATAGAGATCACATTATTCACATAAAGCTCCAATATGTCCTTAAGTACATGAATAATCTCCAGGTTTCCAACCACCTTAACAATTTTCAAGTAAATGATAACAATATTCAATTGTTTGACTATAATAATAAGCTCTCCAATAACCAGATCTTAATTCTATCATTGAAGATTGTATTGATTTCATTTTTAAATCATCTTTATAACTACAACTTTATGCACTCCATTAAACTTAATATTAATTTTAAACTGTATCACACAATGTACAACCTCCAGATGTTGAATTCAGAAATTCTCCTAATTAACATGGAAATGTTTTTATATTTACTAACAATTTGTAATTTGTTATTGTACTATTGATAGAAAAAGGAGGAGTGGGTTAATAAATAGGTATTGAGATTATGTTGCAAAATATTGATAATTGCAATACTACTTCTGCTTCATAAGTGGGATTAAAATAAATAATAAGATTATCTAAATTAAAATCACCTGAGGTTTAATTGAATTTTACATTTGTATATGATAAGCTTATTGTTAATCCTGTAATAATTTCCTTAGTTGTATAATTAACAATACTTGGAGTAATAGTGCAGGTAGATCCTTCTAGTTCTTTTTCTTATGTATTGTATTTGTTCAATGCAATGATTCTAAATGTAAGATTATATGGAATATATTCTGATGAATATTGATCAAAATATTAATATGATCCAATTTCTCTTCCTGATGGAAACATAAGAAAATTAGATTTTAATGCATATCCCAAGATTTTATAAGGAGTAATGACAATTTCTTCTACTAAAGATGTTTAAGTCTTTGAGATCTATTTTTTTGTTAGATAAGTCTATCCACCATCAATAGATAATGTTAAGGATCTTGGATTTTCGAAAACATCAGTACCAAAATGTGTTGAATTATTATCTAATAAATAGACATCAAGTTATTTGGTAGTCTATAAGGATTATGAATTTAAGTATAATCCTCCAGCAATTTTGGCTTTATTTCCAAGTATTTAACTCTCAAATATATATAATTCAGCCTTCTTTGAAAAATAATAAATAGCACCTCCAATACTGGCTGTATTATTTTTAAAATAGCATCTATAAACTATTGACTAGATTTCTACTATAAAGATGGATCCACCATATATTGCTTTATTATTTGTAAAAATAGAATTAATAATTCTTGCTTAATGAGATAAAATGTATGTTAAATTATTATAGTCATGTTATTAAAGTATCCTGTTATTATTTAAGGAGGATAATAAATCATTTCTTAATATAGAACTACTATCATTTTATATCAATGATATACAACCAGTTTAACCACAATCACTATCTTTTATATGCACATTTGAAAAGAAAATATTTTCTAATTCTGATTCTTAGATCTCTTCAATTCTGATAAGTCCATATTAACAATTAGAACAAGAAATCGAATCAAATAATAAATCTTCAGCTTAAAAATAATGAGTTGTTTATAAATCTTCTATCTCTACAAGACTAAATTTATAAGAAACATTTTAGAAAATAAGGTATCTATTACATTCTAATTATATTTCCTAATTTTGTGATGTATTCTCATCAAGTAAATTAGAACTTAAAGTAGGAGAATTTAAAGGACATACTAAAGATTCTTAGATTATGTTAGTTGTCACCAAACAAGGAGTATCAACAATCAAACTTTTTTATTTAACATTTTAAATTGTCACATTTTTGATAATTATAATACCAAAGTTGTCTAAATTTAAATTGTTTATAATTACTTGATCTTAGACTAAGTTTGAGAAGTGGGGAATGTAAAATTGTGGAATTAATTATTTCTATATTCTATAAATATATATTTTAGGCAGTTTCTATGTTCAAGAAATATGAAAATTATGTTGATTAAAAGCTACAATTATTTATAGAAACATCTCCATATTTAATTGATATCTCAGAATTACTACTTCTAAGATTATCTAGTTCTGTAATACTTGGAGTTTATAGAAGTGAAATAAATGAATCAAATCCTAATTAGGTATTTACAAAAATGCTGTTACTTATAGATATCTTTGATTAAATATTTTCCAAATTTGATAATTAAAATGATAAAAATGAACTTTTTAATGAATAGCAATCTAATATATTTAAATTAGTCATTTTAACATTATTATCTTATTAAGAAGGAATTATATAAATGCCCCCTCCCTCCACTCTACTAAAAGATGTGTCAAAAGTTGTTGAATCTATTACTAATGTTAATTTTGATAATTATGCATCAATATATAGGCAACCTCCAGTTGAAAAAGATGAACTAATCATTGAAGTTTAAGTATTTTAAAATTTTGCATTTTTTATATTTATTCTACTTGTACCTTATGTATTGATATAAAATCCACCACCATAATTTGAAAAAGATTAATCAATTCTAACTCTATCCAAATTAAGGGATGTTGTGATTAATAACCCATTTCCACTTTTAGAATTTATTGGAAATATATTTGTTAAGCTCAATTCAGGAATATTAATTTATTCATCTGGAACTAAAATGTTATTACCTATAATAGATAGTTATAAGATGTTATTTTTATAAAATTTAGAATTTGATATCCCTATACTTATTGCTTTAATATACATAATAGAATCTGTTGAATTGGTAACCAGATTTTATTTAAAATAAGAATTCTCAAGATAAAAGTCACCCTATTGTAATTAAATTAGTAATGTTGAAGCAGATTATCTTGATAAATCTTGAAAATATTAATTGAGATGATTATAATAAAACTTTACATTACTAAAAGTAACTACTGACTACTATTCTGAAACAATTGAAATTATAGAAGTAGCTCGATTTGCCTTTGACATGATAAGCATATTTGAATCAAATAGAGAATCTTAAATAAAAATATTTTCATTTTGGATTTTTTCCATTAAATCATATCCTTTAATAATTATAAAAGGATTATTATATGTGATACTATTGCTAAGTTATAAATTATTTATTGTGATGCTTTTGTAAAATCCAACATATAGAAAATGAAACATTTGAGTGTAAGCATATTTTTAGACACACTCATATGATTTATGTAAAGTTTTAGAATAATAAAAAGAGGATTGATTGAGAATTAAGTTCTTTATAAATAGATTTTGTGAGCGTAAAATAGCTATTTCAGGTAGACCATATCCTCTTTATATTTACATTGAAATCAATTTACATTCATAACACTCAATGTAGATATTGGATTGCTCATAAGATAAATAATTTGAAATGTCATTGATTAAATATAAACTATTTTTTAAAGTGAATGAATCGATATGTACTATTTGTTGAATTATCTTATCATATAAAACTAACTTTAATATTGCTTATGAATTGGTATAATTAATATTTTCTATTTTGCAATTAAAAATTGAAATATTAGCTGCGTTTACTAATGATTAATCTGAGATTGCATAATCTGCATCATTTGTAATCAGAGTACTGTTGTCTATTATAGTGTTGTTGAAATAAAAGTCTGAAATTTATATTACATTAGATAAGTAAAAATAAGAAAAACTATAAAATAGAGATTCTAAAATTATTGCTTTTTTTGTAATGAATGATGCAGCTCCTTAAACTGAAAATATCGTTGATTTATTCTTTAAATTAACACCAACCAAATTAATATTGTTAACAAAAATTGTTCCAATATCATATTCAAGCTATGTTTCTGTATAGGTTAAATTAGATTTATCAAATTTAGTATCAGATATGGTTATTTAATCTATTTCGAGATTCACAAAAAGATCATTTGATTTAGCTTAAAAATTAAGAAAGTTTGAGTTTTAAAAATATGAAGTTGAAATTTATAATCTTTTAATAATTGCATTTTTTTAATAGCCTGAAGAGATATAAAATTAAAAAATAGAGGAATCTAAAACTTTAAAATCTCTTAATATCAAATTTTCGATATATAATGAGTATCCTTTATCTGAAATGAATTAAAATTACTTTAATTATTAAGTTGCATTAGTAGTAGTAAATACACAATCTTATAAGCTTAAATGCATGCTTGATTATCTATTTGCCAAAGTTATAAAAGATAATTTAGAATCTTTGTTTAATTAAATAGAAGTTTCAAATTAAATATTTTCAAATGATATAGATTAGAAATTATTTATTTGTAACGTTGTATCGATAATAATAGTAGTTGGATATTTATCACCAATCAATTTTAAATTTACTTGTTAAACTGAAAATACATTTTATTGTATTTTAGCTAATAATAAAGAATTAGAGTTTAGAGTACATGCAGCTGCATTTGATTAGATGAGCGTATATTAATATTCTACTTCTCTAATTACTTTTTCATTAAAATAAGTATATAAGCTAACGGTTTCAACTTCACTAAGATAACCTATAGTAAAAAGATCCTCAATAAAAATATTATTTTATTTAAAATAAATTTTATCTGCACTTTTATCTAAATCTTAGTTGAAAGAATTATTTTCACAATAAACATTTTATTTAAGAATAGCTTTATGATAACATTTATCATATTTTTCACAAAAGGTAATGGTTTATACATTATAATCGTTATAGTAAAAACCTTCTTAAGAGTCCTATTAAAATCCTTCATAGCAGATTCTAGTATATTTAATATTGTTGTCAGTAGTTATGAAATAAGGATTAATATTTTAAATTTCTTAGGTTGATCTCTCTTAACAAGCAGCACAATAGTTTGGACAAGTAAGACATATACCTTAAGAATCTTAGCTCTTTAGAAATCCAAAAGGTGTTTCCAAGCATTAAACACATGTGGAGACTCCATTAATAATATTACACTAAGTACAATCTTTATTACAATCTTTAATACAATTAAAGTCATAAAGAATATACCCAATAGGACATGATGTACAAATCAATTCAAAATCTGATTCAGATGTATATGTTGCATGTTATTCAAAAGGATGGGAATCATCAGAATTGTAAACATATTTGTAGTAAGCTTTAATTTCCCATTTCCAATAATCTTTAAATTATTTATTTTATTAAAGACATGATTTACAATTGGATCCACATTACATACATTTTCCAGTTAAAATAGCTGAATAATATCCATCAATACATACAATACAAAATGAGTTTGTAGAGATGTAATTCGAAATGCATTATAAACAATTACTAAGTGTTGGACAAAAGGTAGATTGAGTAGATGTTGCAATAGTACCAATTAAACAATTATTTGTACCTAAAGAATCTGTGATTAGACCAAAATTGCATGAATTACTAATAAATGATCCTTCTTAATCTTTACCTAAATCAACCTAAATAGGATCATTTGGATCATTTTGAGAGGATGAAGATACTGGTGCTTTTTCACATTATAAAGTAATTTGGTTAAAATAAAAGGTTTATTAACATAGTGCACAATGAATTTATAATTAGGTTTCATTCAAATCAATTACTGAAGAATCTATATCTAATTTAGTTTAAGAAGATTTTTTAATTTTTAAATGATGATAACATATTGAACAATTAGGAATTGAACAGATTTCACAATTTTTACCATCAAAAGATAAAAAAAAATTGAATGGATTTTCACAATAATCACATTAGCCTTAATCATTGCAGCTAGCACAAAATTATCCACAAGGTAAACACTATCCTTATTAATTTAAATATGTTCCAGTTTAACAAATTTGACAATAGGTTTTTTCATATTGATATATACAATTAGTGCATCCTTAGCATTTTTAACATGAATAATCATATGTTAGAGCATAATTTTAATAGCAATTTTAACAAATATCTTTTTATACACATTTTTTACAACCATCAAGACAAGCATTGCATTATTATTGATTAGAATCTAAAAAATATCCTTCTTTGCAAACCCCTAATAATTTAAATCCATATTATAGACTTAATTCATATTCATTCTATAAATTTAATCTTACTTGATAAAATTCAATTTCTCTTTTTGATCTTTGAATAGTGATATATGAATTATCTTCGTCATTCTCATAAGTTTAAGTGTCCTCTGTACATTACAAAGAAGTAGCAAATCCTTGAGGATCGAATAAACAATCTGAACACTTTATACTATATCTCGAAGTATATAAATAGTAACCAGGACTTGTAATAATTATTTTTAATACCATTATATACAGCTATTTTTATATAAAAAATATCCAAAAGAGCATTTTTGAAAATTTCCTTCACAAATATCAAAACCAATTTTATTACAATAGATTTAAACTTCATCTTCTTCAAGCTATGGGAATTTAACTATAACTGGTTAACATATTGGATCATTTTCAATATCAACATATTTATTCTTGCAAGTACATGTTTTCTAAGTAATAGATTAAACTCTGAAACTATTAGCTGGGCATGATAAACAATTTGATATTGTAGGACCATCACAAGTATTGCAAGTGTAATGACATTTTATATTAAATGTTATAGTTGGGGTTGTACAATAAAGAGTTAAAGTTAAATCACTTAATTATCCAACTAAATAATTTTTAGTAAAATTGTCTCCTCCTACAAAATAATGTAAAATTGTTCCTGTAAAATGATTTATTGGCATTGTCCATTTATATTAAAAAACTTGATTTTAAGATGGATAAAATATTGAAAATAAAGGTTATCCATAATTATTATTTGTTCCAATTTCATATTAAATATAATGCCAATTAATCAAAAGATCTTAATACTGAATTCCAGTTACTGTTATAATATCTGTACCAGAACTTGATTATTTAATTTCTACTGGAAAATTGTAAGTATAAGTTGTAATTGAAAAACCATTTTAAGAAGCAATTATACTTTAATAATATTTTAGATAGAGTTCCTTATCTCCAATTGTCATATCATCATTGTAATTACTATTTATTGTAATTCTAAATATAACTGTTTCAAGATAATAATCTTCCGTTAAGAAATCCAATTTAACCCAACCATTTATAACATATTTTGAATATTCTTATTAATCTGTTGAATTTGACATAAATCCATAACCAGTCATAATTTAATTATAACCTGATAATTTATAAGGCTTTATAGAACAAGAAGAAACAATCTCACAAGTTGATAAAAATTAATTTAAATCTAAAAATACGTTGATTTCTTAACTAAATAAAGTGGATAATCTTCCTTTAAATTATGATAAAGTTAGAGTTTCTCCTAATTAATTTTTAATATCTTATGTCCCACCTATTGTATGTCTTACTTATTTAACCAAAGAAGGAATATCTTATAACAATTAATTTTTTGTTGAAGTTGTTTATTCTGCTTAATAAAAACCTATTGTTGTTTATTTTAACAAAAGATCATAAAAAACATAAAACAATATCCATCTTCCTTCATATTCTTCAACATCAAAATCAAAAGAAACTGTTCCTGTTGTTGATTGAAACGAATAAAATATATTATGAACTATTGTGTTAGTGGCAGATGATATTGTTATATAGACAGTTAGCATATTAAATTTTGTGTCTTTTTACTGTTACATATATATAAAAGATCCAGCAAAAATAGTATTTTTATTTGGCATGCTTCCAGCATATAAAGTTGAAGAAGAAGTCGCTGATTAATAAATAAAATCATACCAATCTAAGAAATAGGCAAAAAAGGTTGATACTTAATCCACAACCCATAGCCAATATTTGATAAACCTTGTAGCACCATATTATCTAAATTTACGTCTAATTATTATTAGGGATCAGTTAAACTCAATAAACTAGATCCAGGATTTATAAATCCGCAATCACTCAAACATAATCTGCTATTAGAATTAATATTACTTAAATAAACACAGAACAATTAAGAAAACCACATTAGTACCATATTTATACATTTTTAAGTAATTATAATTATTTAATTAATTATATTTTTATTTATTACGAAGCATTTCAAATTAACATTGTATTATAATTATTTTATCTAATTAAAATTAGATAAAATAATTACTAAATGAAACAACATAATAAATATTTATAATTGAATTTTTTCATTAATTTTCAAATTGATTATTTCAATTATTTTTTGTGTAGATTATGGAAAAAAAAGTGATAAGATCTTAATTTAAAATTTTAGTTTGTTTATCATTTTAAAGTTTTGAATGTAAGTTCTCTACAAAATTAGGGTACCAAAAAATAACTTAAAAAAGGAGATTACATAATAAAACAATAATTATTTTTCAGATCTTTTTTAATTGATGTATAAATTTTCAAATGAGTGCTATAATTGAATATGATGAAATTTTCAAAATCATTTAATTCGGAAACTTAGGAGTAAGTAAATCTAATCTATTATTACGATTTGCTGATTATATTTTCTTGATAATCATATACCATAAATAGGTGTGGATTTCTAACATCAAGGAGATATTGTATTGGTTGTATGATAAGAATATTTAAATGATATAATAAAGCTCACAAAATAAGTAAATGATTATATGTTTAAAAGATTAATAGGAAACAAAAATGATTTAGGGGAGAAAAGAGAAATAATAAATAATAAGGAAAGCGATTAGCAAATTTATTAAACATTTATTTTATTGGTATTAGAAATGATTATGAAAGAAACCTCAACCAATTATGGAAAACAATATAGAGTAAGCCTTTAAACAATATCACATCAAATTTAGTAGCAAAAATTATATTATAAAAAATTTGATACTTAAAAAGAACTTGAATAATAATAAAAGAATATGTGAATATCTAATATTTTTGGTATATAAATAATATAATATAGAATAAATATTTAAATGCAAAAGTTCATATCTTCACATATCTACAAGCGTTTGATTTGTTACATAACTTTCATTTACAATTCAAATAAATTTTTCTTTGACTTTTTATAGATTTAAATAATAATTAATAGAATTTTGTTTCATTTCTTTAATAATGATTTAATTCAAATTGAAATAATTGATATAAGATAAAAATAAAAAAAATAAATGAAATCTGAAAAAGAAAAAGCTATGAAATTACTTCATTTGAGACACTTATGTTGGGAAATCAGGATTGGAAATAAATATGATACAATTAGTATTTGAGAAGTTTTATTTGAAGAAGGATAAAAGTTGGCTGATTAAAAAGGAATGTTATTTGTAGTTAATCTTAAGGATAACTTATCTTAGGGAATTGCGATTATGTAGAATAAACACTATAATAAATGTATTTTATAGATAAGCAGCAGATTGAGCAGGAATTGATTATAATTTTATTAAAAATTAATCAAAGATTTAATCATGAACTTAAATATTTTGTAAATTAAAAAATGGACATGAAAATTTGTTAAAAAAATATAAGTAAAATGATTTTTAATAAAATTAATTGAAAATATTGTTGTATATAAAAAATTACCTCCAGATTTATTATTATTAATAAATATTATCAATTTATATTATTTATATATAAAAATGAGCAGAAAATAAACTCGTCCTCTTTTAATGTTGAAACCTGAGAATGATGATTTCCCATTTGATATTAAAGATGTTAATACTAATGAAATTAAACAAATAGATTATTTCAGAATGTACAATTCTTTAAAAATGGTACTTGAAAAGTTAATTGAAGAACAAGTAATTATATTTAAATAAGTTAGGCTTTGCAATAAAAATTACAAACAAATATAGATTTTGCATTTAGAGTCTTTTTGCAAAAGGATTAAACAATAAATTAATAACAAAAAGTCGGAAAAAGAAATTAAACATAATCTATCCAAAGATAAGAAGTGTTATAACTTGTAGATAGATTATCTCAAATGGGATTTTCGGATAAATAAATAAATGAAAGACTGTAATTAAATGCTGGACAAACATTAAATGGAATTAACTAACATATAGAAAATCAAGATGGAGATTAATAATCAGGAAAAAAATAAATTAAAGAGAAGTAAAAATAAGGATAGATAATTGACAAATAAAAGCTTCAATAAGATCAATAATTCCATTCTAATAATGAATCTGACCAGAATTGAAGGAATGAAATATAATGTTTTAATTTTCCTGGTATAAATAATAGATTAATCTATAGAAGAATATTATATTTATATATATATAAAATAGAATAATTTTCTTTGATTAATTAGTCAATTTCTGTTATGAAAGGATTTATATATAAATTTATATGCAATCGATAGAGATTTTAGAGGTAAATATGAATTATGAATCATTGATTCCTTTGTACATTTTAGAAGAGAAGAAATAGAAGATTCTTTAGTAATATGACTAGATAGATGAGAAGAGTGTAAATCAAGAGTTTATTGAGATTTATGTGGAAATGATTGAATCTGATGATATTGTTAAACAGCATTTTGGACTTTTAGCTATAAGGAGATTAATAAGTATTAATTAAAACCCAAATTCATTTGAAATTACATAAGCAATTATTGAAAGCAGCATTGTTCCAAAATTGATGTAAATAGTCGATTTGTAAAGCAATTAATTGTTCTTATTTGAAGCACTTTGGATTTTAACAAATATTGCAAGTGGCACAAATTAATAAACTTAGGTAATAGTAAAAAATGGGGCAATACCAATTTTATTGAAGCATTTGAATTCAAAACATTATAATATTCTTGAATAAGTCTTTTGGGCTATAGGAAATATAGCTGCAGATGAAGATGGAGATTTTCGAAATATTATAATTCAATAAGGAGGCTTATTTAAAATTGTTCAAATTAGTGAAAAGTTAATGAAAGAAAATAGGAGTCAATTAGTAAAATTATGTTCTTGGACTTTAAGAAATTTATCTAGAGGTAATCCAAATCAATACATAGATGTATTTAAATAACAAATATATCTAGAAATATAAGAGATAAATAATTAATTTGTTCACCTATATAATTAATAAATTTGATGATTAGGAAACTTTATTTGATGCTTATTGGGGATTATATTACATAAGTAATAGTAAAAATGGTTTGGATTCAATTTAAGAAATTATCAATACAGGCATAATTGATAGATTTATATAGTTACTTAAGAGTAATTGCACAGTTTAAATAATTGCGCTAGATTTAAGAATAATTAAAAAAATTTTAGGAGGATCTCAAAGTTAAAAAGAGTATGTTTTAAATAAAAATATTATTGATAATTTCGCTCATCTATTAACAAAATTAGAATTGAAGAGTATAAGACGAGAGGTACTGTAATAATTAATTAAAATTAGATTTGTTAATGTTTATCTAATATAATAGCAGGAAATTAGAGTTAAATAAAAAGATTAATAAATAATGATTAGATATTAAAATCACTGGAAAGTATTTTTATATTTGAAAACGTTGAGACTCAAATAGAAATTGCATTTATATTTTCAAATGCTTTGAAATATATAAATTAAAATGATATCTTAAGATTAGTTGATTATGGAGTATTATAAATTTTTGGAAGAACTTTGGGACTTTAGACAGCATCATCTTAGTAAAAAATTGAAATTCTTAATTCTTCAGATTTTATTTTAAAGAATGGTAGTTTATAAATAAATATAAAGTAAGTTCACTAAAAGAAGAGCCAAAGAAGTTTATAATGGAATAATTACCAATATTTCAGATATAAAATGATGATAAAGCTGATGAAAAGTTGATTAATTGTAAAGAAGAATATTTTATTAAATGGTAAAGATTTATAGAAAATTGAATTAAACTATTATTTTATATTTTGGATACAAGATATAATAATATATGTAATATAATGATAAGTGCATAAAAGAATAATTATAAAATATATATATTAATTTATATTAAAAAAATGGGATTCGGCACAAATCCAATTTAGAATTAGAATCATGAAGATAAGAGTTAATATGGAATAACAGGTAGACCTTAATAGAATGATGTCCATTCAATTTATGTAAAAGGATCATCACCATGGTGGAATAGATGGTGGGCTACTCGTGATATGTTTTAAGAGCATCATTGGGAAGTTCTGTATATAATAACAATTAAATATATTTAGAACATGTGCTAAATTTGCTTTTAAAGGTGCTCTTACTGCAATATTAATTGGTGCTACTTACCAATTTAAACAATTATCAGTTAATGCTTTAGAAGTCAATAAAGGAAGAGTATTTGGAAGTAAAAATGCATTTACAGGTCCTGTATTTCTGGCTCTTAAATAAGCATCAAGACATGGAACACTTGGTGCTTTATTTGGAGTTACATACTTTTTTTGGTTTTATTAATTAGTCTGTTCAAGAGGTCATGAACATACATTTAATAGATACGTTTATGGTCATGCTGCATTTGGAGCAGCTTTAGCAGCATTTTTCAGTATTAGAAGAGCTGGAATTGGTGCTATACTTGGAGGAACAATAGGTATATACTCTAAAAATATTTTAGGATGGATTTATTATAATACAGCTCATGGAAATTTATAAATTGGAAATAAAGCAGAAGAAGGAATCAATTTTGAATTCAAGGGATTAACACCATAATAAAGAGAAGTTATTAAATAGAGAGATTTAATAAGTCATTTGAGTAGAACACCAGAATTCAAATTAAATTTATTCAATAAAGTATGAAAATTACAAACATTTAATATAATAATTTAATATATCATGTCAAGACATTCCAAAAATAATACAGCTAATCCTGTATTTACATATGCAGAAAGAAAAATGATTAAAGATTTTGGCACACAAAACTCTCGTGTTGGCTCTGATTCATAAAGACCATTTGACTTTTGTTATTTATGTATTAGTAGAGTCATTGAACCTTTGACTTGTGAAAAAGGTCATTTATTTTGTAGAGAATGCATCATTTAAAATATGGTACATTATTCTTTATATATATTAAAGGTAAAACAAAAGTAAGAAAATGAGAAGTTAATAGCTGCTTATAATTAAAAAAAATAATAATAAGAACATAAATAGTAATAGTAGGATGAAGCATAACAAAAAGAAAAAGAATAAAATTTTGAAAAGTTAGATTATCAAAATGATGTCATTGAAAGACGATAATTTAAATCTAAAGTAGAAGAAAAATTATAAGGGTAATTTTTAATTATCATTAATTTTAGTTATATTAATTTAGAGGCTGAATAAAAGAAGAAAGTATTAGAGAAAATGCAATTAAAAGGAAAAGAAATGCTTACCATGTCAAAGAAGGATTTAACATGTAAAAATTTCTGGGTTCCAGAATCTTAACCTGAATAATAGGAAGAGAAATTAGAATAACCAAAAAATATTTGTAGATGTCCTGCAAATAGAGATCATGAAATAAAACTTAAAAAGCTTTATCCAACTAAATTAAATGACAACAATGGAGAAACTAAAGAAGTCTTTTGTTATGCATGCAATAAAACACTTAAATATTAAAAAATTGCCATGAGTAAAAATTGTGGACATGTTATGTGTATGAGTTGTATCTCAAGGATTTGTTTACCTGATAAAAAGTGTATGGTGTGTAATATAGACTTTGACAAGAAAGATATCATTTAGATTTAAGAAGCACATTCTGGATTTGCTAGCCATAATTAAGTAGAAGTTAAAATATTTAATCCTGTGATGTTAATATGAATATTAGCTAAATCAAACAAATTTTGATGTATTGTTCTTTTTTGATTATCCCATGTATTTGCTAGCATTTTAAGTACTTTGTATCTAACTGACACCTGCTTATGCTTTATTGATTTATACTAATAACGAAGGATTCTTCAATTTAATCAAAGAAGCTATGTCATTTAATCTATATAAATCTATTTCTATATACCTATTCTAAACAAATTATAATTTTGCTTTCATTAAATTGTATCTAAATGAAACATTTTATCTAATTGTCTCTTCAGAAGCAGAACTGAATTCTAAAGACAACATTTCCATAAATTTGTATTCTAAATTTTCAATAAAATCTAGTCTTGCTGCTCCATCTTATTACATAAAAAAGACACAAAAGAAACTGTATCATTTTAAATATTTACTGATTAGGTTCTTTGTGACAAGAATTTAACAGCTTGATCAACATTTATAAAAATTAAGGATATTCAATTGTTAGTTTTTACTCTTCTCTTATTTTTTTATAAGTCTCTTTATTTATTCTATATTCAAATTTAATTATACATTGTTATATAATTGAAAAACAAATCTGTTTCACTTGTTAATTCAATTTTCAAATTCTCAAATGTTTACTATTCTCCCTATATTTAATGAAAATATAACAAACTTAAACTAATATTTTCACTCTAACTTATTCTAATGTACCTATCTCTTATGGACCTGTATTTGCATCTTAAACCCTAATTTTATTATTATTCATTCAAATCAACCTTGTTTCTATATGAATCTCTCTATCAAATTGTATTTTAAATCCTCCTTCTAAACTTGGATCAATATCTTCTAATGCTCCCAAATCTAATTATGAATCATCCATTTTATTTTTATTTTTATAATATCAAATTTCAAGTTAAAATATATATCAGATATAATGAAATAAAATAATATATCATTATTCAATCATAAATTATAATATAAAAAAACTATTTCAACTTATTTATTATATCATTGCAATATTAACACTAAAACAAGTAATTAATTTATTATCAAATATCAATAATTGGAATCTTAAATATAAAAATAATCTTTAAAACTCTAATGGGGTATTTTCATCAATATAAATATAAAACCTAAATAATAATTTAATTTTTACAATTTTAAGATTCCAAAACTCTTTCAATTAACATCTCTTTACTTTATTAAAATAATTCTGATTAAGGAAGATGATTCAGACCAATAATTTATATTGAAGTATTCTATACTTAACTTATTCTTATTTATAAACACTATTCATTGCTTATCTTTAGAATTTCAAATATAAAAATTATTAGTGCATGCTTCATAGTTACAAATTTAATATCTTCATTGCATATTATACTGATTTGATTTTTTGTATTCTAAAATAAGAGCACGCATTTTAGAAGTAACTTCTTTATTGCAACCAATTTTAACTCGCACTATTAGGTTTATTGATAATAAATCTCTATTAATGATATTCTTAAATTTCTCAATAAAGGATGAGGATTTTCTCTTAACAATGTTGCCAACACCTTATTTATTGGCATAATTTATAAATGAAAAAATTCCTTATATATTTAGATCTACTACAAATATTTCAGTTTTTACTCCTTTCTTATTGGATCTTCTGATTCAATTATTATAGCATAAATCACTTTTTCAAATTAATATGCTATTAGAGAAATTGCAACTTTTTTATTGAGATAATCCACATTAAGATATTAATTGAATAAACATAAATTGTCATTTTGCTTTATGCATTGAACAGTTAAACGTTATATGTAAGATTATAAAGATTCATTACCTAAAATTTTTGATTGATATAGAAATGTAGTAAGTGGAGTTTCGGAATCAAAGTATTCTTTTAAATGAGAAGATATTACTTAATAAGCATTTTCATCTTAGTTAAAGGAAAATAAAAAATAAGGTTTTTTTAGAAATAATGGAGTCATGCTTTCTAATAAATAATTTATTCTATTTAATACCCCATGTGCTGTCTTTAAGAGACAGAAAAAACGAATTCCTATATTATTTTTCTATTTCGAATTAAATAAGAATAAAACTTAAACTCAATAAAGTTGTATATACATATTGTTAAATATCCATATTACCTTATTAAAGCTATACTATTAATATTTTTGAAACCGTGTGAATCAGATTAGCTGCTATTCCTAATTTAAGATTATTAGCAAACATTAGGATATTATGTACCAACATCTGGTTACTTCCAAGTAAATAACCATCATAATATGTTTTAATTGGATTAGGATTATCATATTCAAATGCTATGAATATTAGATTACAAATCAATAATGCAAAATTCGAGTACTTTCTAAATTTTTCGTATTTTCTCAAGAAAATGTATTAAAAAAATAGATAAAATGCTATGGATCCATTTTTAATAGCGTTTTAGTACTTTTCAGCAATTAAATGAATAAAAAAGTTGATCATCAAAAGTAAAAACCCTCCTCCAGTCACATATGTTAATGTTGGAAATTATAAGGTGGTGCTACGATAAATCAAATATTGTTCTTCAATTTTTGAGTCTTTAAATCTTAATGAATATTTATACATAATTATTAATGATAGTTTAAATGTTATTGATTTTAGAAATTTTAAAATGAATAAAACGAGATATCTCAAAATATCATATTATTATCTGGGCACAATTAAATTATCAAATAATTATATCTCTATATTTTACAAAATCATTTTGAATATTTTTAGAAAATTCTTATAAATCACAAAAGTATACACTTAAAGATTTAACTAGTCTTATCCACTTATTAATAAAGCGATAGTCATTTGATATCTCAATTATCTTCAAAGAAAATTTACTAATTGAAAAAATCTCCATAAGCTTTCAAAATTAAATAGCCTAATTACCATTTCAAAAATAATAATTCAAGTATTTACTAATAATTGTTATAATATTAATTTTTTTTAGAAGGTTACTGGTGTATGTTTAAGATTATATTAAGTACTTATTATTATAATCTATAATAAATATCTTATGATTTTGTTAAAATAAAATAAAATATTTTGTATTTCAAAAGTTTTTAGTTTTCTTATGCTTTTAAATAATGTTTTGTGATTTAGATACATAATAAAATAGTTATATCTGATTAAAATTTAAATATGTTTTAATTTTTTTATATATACTTTAAAAAACAAAAAACATATATGACTTCAATTTCTAAGATATTATATTAAATATTCCATTTTTTAAAGTAATTTTAACTTTGCTGAAAAGAATGAACAAATTGGAACATTCTATGATTTGAATAAAATATTAGTGTATCAATATAGTGAGAAATAGTAAGATATAATTTTATAAAAAAATTATTATTATCTACTAAAATATTTATATTATGAATATCTAAAATATAAATTCAAGTGCTAGCTTTAGAAGTAAAAATGTCTATGACTTTAGAAGCATTTTCTTTAATTTCTTTAGACCTATTATTTTATAGTGACTTAACTATTGTAATAATGTTAGAATCTACAATCAATTTTTTATATTGTTCGAATCTAGCATCGTTTTGAACTAAATCGAAAAATAAATCATACCTCTTCGTAAGATTTCATAAATTCCTTCAAGAGTTACTCTTATGATTTTTTTCTCTTTTTCATTTAAAAGATTAGCCATTTTCTAAATGAAACCATATTACATTACGAGATGATCCAGGTCTTTTAATTCTGCATAAACAACAGAGTTTGACATTAAATAAGCAATTTATTCAATAATATCTGGTAGTCCTTATTCTAATAATTCAAATAAAGATTTAAGAAGTGAATCATTTTAGATAATTTATTTAACTTAATATGAGGTACCAGCAGCAATATTAGATAAAGACCAACAAACCTAAATAATATTTATTTTTTTTTGTACTTCTCTTCGGATTTTTTAACTTTTATTTTTAATTAATTTTTCAAAAGCTTATATAATTCCAAAATTAATGACTATATTAGTTTACTCTTCACTACCAGTTAAAATATTTCCTAAAGTTCTTAATGAATAAATAATCAGACTTTATTTATCAGAATTAAGTAGTAAAATTAATTTTTCTATGATTCGTTATTAAATTAAAATGTCAATTAAATTCTCATCTTAACTTAAATAACTTAAGCCCAAACAAGTATCAGTTAGTATCTCTTCATCTTCTGAAATTATTAAGATTTCAGATAAAATTAATAATAAATCTTTATTATACTAGTTTTTTCATAAAATATTTACTATTTTATTTGGAGCTGGTTAACCTTAAGTTAAATTAGTAATAGCCCACACAAGAGTTTTAAAGATTTCAGATTTTTAGTTTTGATATTTTCTTGCCAAATTCATAAATGGTTGTAGAACTCCCTTTTTTAAAATCAAATCTCTAAATTTGTAATTATCTCCTGCAATATTTGATAATCCCCAAATTGCTAATTCTACAATTTCATCATGCTCTGATTAAAGTGAATTAAAAAATATATCGATTCCATCTTTATCTAGAATTACCTATATTTATTATTAGGTTCCAAAACATAAATTACAAATTATCCAAAGTGCTTCATATTTTAGTAGTGGAACATTAGTACTTTTAGCTATGTCAAAAATTTTAATATGAACTCTTGTTTAAAAAAATAATTCAATTATTTATCCTGTAGGGACTGCTTATTTAGAACAACCCAAGAGATATCGACATCTGTTTAATCCATTATATGAAATTATGATGTCATCTGAGTTAACTTAATAAACATATTCTTCAAACTTTTCTTACTCAGCCTCTAATTTTGATAATGTTTCAATAGAGGATTTTATGGCTTGTTTTATTTCATCAGGCAATGAGTCAGGTATTAATTTGAATAGTTTCTCATAATTTTACTTATCGATTGAGCTAATATTCCTTTCATATTTCCTGTTCATTCACTTAAAATTTAATAAATTGGTTTAATTTTGTTATAAATCTGATAAAAAGTAAATTGAATAAGTTTTACAAAATTTAAAGAAATATTAATTTCTTAATTCAATTTTCTCTATTTTATATGAATAAAAAATCTCTATTTGATAGTCAAATTAATAGAATTTAGAATTAATTTTCATATGCATTTAATCTTTAAAAACATAAATTTTCAAATGAATTAGACATGATTGATTTAAAAATAATTCATTTGATAAGGAAAACTTCTTTTTTGTTTATAAATAAATTTGTTTGATTTCTTTTTGTAAGTAAAACCATTATCCCAATCTTTCATATATTTACATCTGACGCTGTATGTGAAATTTCAATTAATAAATAATATATACTTTCTCATATGAAGGCTATTTTATTGTTTTAAACAAAAAAAGTTTCTAAAATACAGTAAATTTAATTATTCTTTAAAATATATTCTTTTGTTAAAGATGTATATAAATTACTTTCATTAGGAGGATCAAAGTTCTTTAGATAAGTTATAAAGAAGTAATTTTGATTTAAAGAATAATTAATTTATAATTAGAAATTAAAATAAAATCAAATCAATGAATAGAGTATTTATGTATAACATTTTGCATTAGCAACTAGAAGCACTAATTCTGCTTCACAGTTTGCTTATCTATAATTTAGGATGTCAATTATATTTTGTGGTTAGTTTACATGAATATCATCATCTTTTCTATAGCCTAACTAGTGTTAAGTATATTAATAGATTTTAATACGATCTTGTATGGCAAATAAAGGAAGATCTTTAAGGATTTTCATTCTTTTATTGAGTTTATGTGCCAGTTTAGGAAAATAATCTCTAATTTAAGAAAATCCATTTATATTCCAAGTAAAATCTTCTGCTGATTCTTCATAGTGAGGTTCGATTGGCGATTATTCAAAAGATATATACTTTTCGCCTAATTGGATAGCAATTGTTTATTCACATTACATTAGACTAAAAAGTATATATATAAGAATGAGTTATTATCGATTGAAATAATGAGTAAGATCATCCGGTTTTTACATTTATTCCAATTTTTAAAGAGATTGCTGTAATTTCTTATATTTCTCAGAAGTATCATCATAATCCTACCATAGCCTGTTTAAAGTAAGACACTACCTTGTGGCACAATAACAAACAAAATTTAAAGTATTTAAATCTATATACATTTGATTGATGGATTTCTTGAATATAGAGACAGATGCTTTATAGTACTTTGCATAAGTAACAAGTTTGCATTAGTAGTCTAAGAAACTACGATTAAACAATCTATAGGAGTCAGATATGAGTTTTTATAGAGTTTTGTTTGAAACTGGTTATTTGAAATCAATTAATGTATTGTTGGAATGAAGAGGATAGAGAACTTCATATAATTTATGAGTTTTCTCTTTATGAATTTGGAAGATCTCAAATAAATCTAAATATGGAGCTTCTTCAGAAATTTTCTACATAGTCTATAATACGTAATCCTTAAGGTAAGGATAGGAAATAATAAAATTTTCAAAATCATTTTTCAGATCTAAAGCAAATTGAAGTCGATCATCATAATCCTCAGGCCATATAAATGGTACCATATCTTAAATAGTTTATTGATTAATCATAAAAAAAAGATAATAATAAATTTGTAAAAATAAATTAGTTATATTGGATATTTTTAATAGGATAATAATAAATCAAGAATATATACATGAATAGGAATTTTAGAATGTAAAAGACTTGGAGGATTTAAAAATATTATTATAATACTCTTAATATAAAATTAAATATGAATCCTAAAATTAATATTTAAAATATACTGGGAGTTTAATAATACAGGATTATGAATGTAATTTACGATTATAAATATCATTTAATGAGTAATCATAGATTCCATATTAGAATGATGCCATCCTCATTAATGGTCAAGAAGGATAAAGGATAACACTTGATATTAATACATGGAGATGAATGAAAATGGTTCTCAAGAGTGTAAATACATTTTCCACTTTAAATATCCCAAATTTTAATGGTATTATCCCAACTAGCAGTAGCAAGTAATTGTGTATTCATTAAGAGACCTAGTGTCCATATAGGTTATTCATGAGATGAGAATTGTTTGATCAATTTATAATCATGTTCTGTGTTCCATAATTTAATTATTTTGTCATAACCAGTAGATATAAGTAATTTCCCATCTAAAGAATATTCAACACAATATCCACCATATTCAGCATCATGAGCCATCCATTATTTTAAGATTTTGCCTTTGAACCAAACAATTAATGTTTTGTCCTTTCCTGTTGATGCAACATGTTTGTTATTTACAGCTAAACCATAAACACTATCCCAGTGTCCTATATATTCTTTATAATTTTTGATTCCATTCTTCTTTAATTTCCAGACTCTAAGCTTGTAATCATCGCTGGCTGTGTATAAATATTTTGAGATAAATTGTAGTCTATTGATTTAATTAAGATTTTAGGCTTTTAAGATTATTGGACTTTGTTCGAAATCATTACAATTCCAAACATAGATTTCGTATGGACAGGAACCAGCTACTGCTAATCTTATTCCATCTGAAGAGAATTTTATAGCAAAGATTTCTAGGAATGTAGTTTTAAAGGTCTTCACAATAAGTTCAGAGATAGGATCAATTAAGAGAAGGGTATCAGGATGGCCTCCAACTGCAATTAAAGTACCATCTTGTTTAATATCAAGAGAATAGATATGAACAAGTCCTGGACATTTAATTTTTTTAGGATGACTGTTGAATATTTATAGGGCATCAGTGTAATTAGTATTGAAGGTAATTTGATCTAATAGTACTTTTTATACAAGATCAAACCTTTTGATTTAAACTAATGAATCCTCTGAAAGACTGATATAATCTTTGAATGTAAAGACAGTTATATCTGAAGTTAAAAAATAAGATTTTAACAACAGCTATTTGATTCCTTTGGTTAAAAATTACATCGATGATGTAGAAACAATATTTTGATGATGTAAAAGCTATTCAGCAAATTAATTTAAATCATCTGGAGGTTTAAGATGATATTGATGCAATTTTTCCAACTCTTAGTCGATAAGAAGTTTGAATTGATTTTGCAATTTTTTTACGTGAGTTTTGATTGTCTTTACACTGTGTTAAAGAATCTCATTGAGTTTAGTTATATGAGTCTTAAATTAAGCTAAATGTTCCTGATGTTGTTGATAAGCCAATCGTTCAGCTTCAATCAAATCAATTACACGATGTCCTTAATGCAATTTACTATAGCAATCTGTACACATAGCTCTGAACTACAGAATGCATTGGCTATCAACACATAAATACTTTATGCGCATATCAAATTCTTTATGCTCTTGCAAGTAGCACATATTGCTCCTACCTAATTGTTTTAATTGCATTAATTAAAATGAATCTCACTAGAGAATTCTTTACACAAATCGCACGTATTGAATCTAAAAATTCCATTTCAACTATTGATACCCTTATTGCAATGTATTCCAAATGTGTTGAATATTATGATTCACATCAAGACCCAATCAAATACTACTTTTTAGAAAAGATTCAATATACTTTATCCTAAGATCATACAATCGAGCACATTACCAGAAACTCTAATCGAGCATAAACATCTAGAGTTTCTATATCTAAATTGGATCCAGATTTGCTCAGTACTTCAATTAGATCAAAACAAACAATCCACAAAATTAATTACCAATCTCAACTAAATCAAGAAACTCATAATCAACAACTTAGTACTTTAATTGAATCACATCATACAAATACTATTCAAAAAGATGCACTTATTAGAGAGAATATTCATTAATAAAATTTGTAATTCAGAGAACGTTTGAAGTAGAGACAATCGTAAAGTATAACTCGGTCGATGAGTTAGTGTCCCTCTTATGATACAATAACTTATTAAACATGATTATTATTGATGATAAATTTTTCATCATTTAATTTCATTTTATCTTTTCTCTACTAATCTTTCAACTTCAGATAAGAGGACTAATTCTTATCTTCTAGCAGCTGAAGCATTTTCATATTCACTATTGAATGTAGTACAAAGAGCAGTGGCATCATCTAATAATTTTTAATTTCTTTATTTCTTATTGCTTGCAGCTTATGAAATAGCAGTTTAAGTAGCAACACATCCATTTAAATCTGTGATTTAATCTTCAAGTCTAGTCTTGGATTTTTCTAATCTAGCAATATTTTTATCAATTCGTTCCTTTTAATTGTTATATAAAACAATAGCTTAATTGTTTTCAGCTGTGAATTGATTGTATGCATCTTCAATATTATTTCTAAATATTTAATATGATATAGTACCTTAATGTTTATAATAATTAGATCAATCTATCAACATCTGCTGAACTAACTTATTCAGCTAATGACATTCTAGCCAATGATGCTAAAACTGCAGCATATGATCCTGTTCTCTTCAAACTAACAGAGTGTTACATCATTTAACCTGTTGCATCAGCTAATTCAATTAAGCTAGCATCTCCTACACTGAATTTCTTGGCCAAATAGACTGATTCATCAATCACTCTCAATGCATCTTAGAAGATAACAGCCATTTAGTTAAAGTTATATTATTCTGTCTTTCTGACTTCTTAGATCAATGATAAATGTTATTAATTCATTGTAAGTTAATCTTCAGTCATACCGAATTCAGCCTTAGCCTTTTATCTTTAGAATGAACATAAGTTTAATTGATTTGTTGAAGCACTTAATATTTTACTTGCATCTTGAATTTATCCTCTTCTGAATGCTGTTTCTGAATCACATTCATTTTTTTATCTAGCATATAAGTCATCATGTGCTATTTATTCTGATGTGACTGATGTTCTGAAACCTTACAACATTGTATTGATTGTATCAAAAGGACCACCTGAAGCCAATTAAGATTCAATCTACATCATTATTTCCATAATATTTCTGTTTGGAATATGATGTTTACTAAACATATCAATCTAGAAACCTTAAACAGATACTAAGATAACCAAAAGCACACTTAATGTTGATTTCATTATTTTATTATTTATTTTCTCAAAAACGAATTCTTTTTTATATCTAATTATTTGTTTCACATTTAAAGTTTTAAATTTTCATTTTCATTTATGATTTTTATTTATACTACAATCATTAATAATCTACTTATTTGAACTTTTCAAGTCATCAATCCTTTATCCAGACCTTAAATTTAAATTTAATACTATAATATTAAACCCTATTTTGTAAAGAACATAACACTTTGAATTAGTAATAACGATTTTTTTAAGTATGAGGAAAAAATTGCATTTTCCCATTAGATTAACATCTAAATTATTTTTAATCAAGCATAAATTCAACATTTAAAGATATTTAGATCCTAATTTAAAATATGACTTTTGAATTCCTAATATAAATGGAAGTTCTTTAAGTCAATAATACATTTATTTATTCAATAATTTCAATATTTTTAAGGAATGCTTAAATTTCAAAAACCTTAAACTTGCCAAAAGCATTTTATCAGCTAGATAATTGAACGCTTTGATTTTTTTGGAATGCTTCCATAATTTAGAATTTTGAAGAGACAAAAGTTCTCAACTCCTTTAGGACAAATTCTTACTTTGATCATATGCTCAGCCTATATTTATTACATTATACATGAAATATTAGATTTGACTAATAGATATAATCCTAGAGTAGTATTTTCGGAATTCTAACCCTCTAATACTTCTGTAAGAATCATAAATATAATCAGCCCATGTATTTAAGTAAAAATAACTTTACATTTGCGGTAACAATAGCAAATCTGCAATTAAGTTCATTGTAAACTTTAAACAAATATTTTACTTTGAGTGCTCAAAATTGTTTAAGAAAGCGAACATTAAATGAAGAAGGAATAGTTTAGATAGATTATAAGTAAGGTACTTTTAATGTTATTTAGCTGTTCAAATATTCCTCTTGAACCATGTCAAATGGATCAGCATTTTTAAGAGTAATATTAACAAGAATATTTCAAAAAATTTAAGCTTCAATTTATGTATTGTCCTTCAATAAAATATTGGAATGAAAATAATTTGGTATTTTATGCTTTATAATCTGTAGCAACTGTAAGGGTATAGTTAAGATGATAGATTTCAATTTTTGACAGTAACTTTTAGTATATGCAAAAATTCTACTGATTATTAAGGTTGTGCATCTCTAGATGAAATAAATAGTAATATGTAATCAGGATTTTTTGTATAAAAATATATTTAACATTTTTAGGCCTTACATTTAAGTGATGCATTAATTTAAATGAATTCTCCATCAAAACCTTATGAAGATGTGATTTCAATTTAATATACTTAGTTTTCTTTATCAAATTCAAAATCTTTACATTCAACATTTAAAGTAACTGAAACCACGACAGATTATGGTATTATTAGGACAAATAATATTTTGGATACTGCTTTATAACAATCTACTATAAAAGAAGAAAGCACACCATATAATCAATAATTTTTAGTCTAAAATTCGATATTTTTAGAATAAAGAAGAAGTTAATACTAAAGAAGTTATCTTAAACTTTATACTTTATTAGGATAAATGGGAGGATTATGGTAAATAACTATTATTTTTATAAATTGTTTATTCTATCCAATTTTATTTTCTTCCATGAATTTAGCTATGGCAAATAAGATTTTTAGATTTGAAAGCAAAGAATCACTTGATTTCGATATATTGTCAGTAGCTAAATCAGTTCCAATTAATAATCAATTAAATAAAAGTGATATAAAAGAATATTAAGAAGATGTTCTAAAATCAGATAATATATAAGTTAGAAAATCGTTTGCTGAATTCTCTAAAACATAACATGAAATAAAAAAGTTTCTAAGAAAAAAAAAGTGTTCATTAGATTTTACTTTACTTGATAATATAAAATTTTAATTTGGTTGTAAGAAAGATAAATAAAGACAATTAAAATATGCAATGAATAAAATAATTAATAAATTAGATATATGTTAATTGATTACAAAATTCAATGAATTAGATAAGTTAAAACATATTTTATTGAATAAAGATTAATTAGCTCTATTTAATTATATTCCTAAACCTATGATACCTTATGATATGTTTGATGATAATTTTGAAAAAAAGATTAAAGAGTTAGAATAAAAATAAGAGTATAAATTTATATTAGAAAATGAAAAGCCAGATGTCCTTAGATTAGATGATGCTTATGAAGCTTATTCAAGAGTAATAAAAAAATAGGAACTCTCTGCAATAGATGAGTCTATTATATAATTTATGGATGATGATATAAAGAGATTATTTTCTAGAATATACTCTAATTAATTGGAAATGATTTGCTAAAATCTATAATCATCATAAGTTTTTATGAAAAACAATACTGAGAGAGTAGAAATACAAGATGAACCTCATATTTAATTAGTATTTGGTAGTATTACAAGTAGATAGTATTGAGAATGAATATTATTATATTGCCAATTTGTTTTTATATACCAATCACAATCAATATTAAGTTCTTCTGTATTGTGAGGTGACTGTTTATGAAGTCTATTGAATACCACTTTAACGAGGAGCTTCAGTAGCTCTTAATTTCGTTGGAGTTTAATTTGTTAGATATCTTATACATAAATCTTCAAGATCTTAATAAGTGATCTTGCCATCTTGATTTCTATCTAGAACTCTATTAAAATATATCAATTATTTTCAACTTGTAAAATGAGTCAATATCTCCTCTAGCTGGTGAGAAAATTCGATTAAAAGATTTATAAACATCTACAATCATAGGTACAACTTCAACATTATCAATTTATCCATTTCTATCTCTATCATATGTATCAAACAATCTTCTAGCAACTGCCTATTTTCAAAATTAATAAAGTACTTTGGCTCCTTCTACATCAGTCAATCCTAAATTTAATGGTTTTTAATCTTATCCACTAATTACTTAGGTCTTAACAACTGACTCGTATGTATTTGAATATTACATTTTTAATATTTAATATTAATTATAAAGAGAATACAATCATTTATTATTTTTATTTAGAAATAAAATACTTTTTATAGATGATTTACAATCATTCTAATCTTATTTTACTTCATTTATATTATTATCTCTAAAATATCATTAAATTTAATATTTAAATAATCATTCTAATTATTAATATTTATCATTATTCTCAAAATTAAAATGAGAAGACGGAGATTTTGAAAATTCAAAAGAAAAATCTTGCTTATATAATAATATTTACATTAAGGTTTACATTCAGTCTAATCAATTAAGGTTTACTAACATTGTACAAATTATACACTATTTGGCAATTACTTTAATCCATAGATAAACATTAATGTTGTTTTTTTTTGATTAATAAATATATATACTTGCTGATTCTTTTCAATCTACTTAAAAATTTCAAATAGAAATATAATTAAAGTAGATTTTATTGTAGCAAATTGAATGTTATCTGCACAATCAATCTTAATTTTATTATTTGGAGTTTCAAATATTTTAGAACATTTAATTAATAGCTTTTTCATTTTTACTAATTATAATCTATGACTTGATAATTATTTATAATAAAGTTCAAATAAAGATACTCTTAAATCTCTTAGCAAAGGACTAAAAGTATCTTGTAAGTAAAGACCTAAGACTTTATTGATTTACATTAACTAAGCATTGAGAATATTTCTACAATGCTATAAAGATTAATTTAATTTTATATTAGTTTAATTTATTAAAGGATCTTCAGAGTCTATAACTATTGCGTAAATTAGCTATTCAAATCTACAACAAAATATAGAAACTTGCAATTTCTTCATTTAATATTCAACAACCATCTAATAATTAAATAAACAAGAAGATTGATTTTTATGTTCATTAGAACGAGTTTTTCTTACTATAAATTACTCAAGTGTCTACTATTTTATTTTTGATTTAAATAAAAATGTACTAAGAGGATTATCTGAATTAAAAAAATCCTTTTAAGCACTCATTAAAGTTTAATACATATTAATTTATTTATTAAACGTGAAAATGAAAAATGGTTTTTTCAATAATAATGGCATCAAGATTTCTATTTTTAATATTATATACTAATAATACCCCAATTATTATCTTTGAATTATAAATAAAAAGATTGCCGATATTATTTCTCGATTTAATATTATACCATCATAAAACTCAATGACATAATTATTGAGTAAAAATATTATTATACAGTAAGATTGTCTGAGTTTTAAACTACTTAAATAATTCTTACAACAGTCAGAGCAATATTACTAAAGATACCTACTTTTAAATTAGAAGCAAACATCAATATTGTATGAACTAGCATCTAATTAGACCCAAGTAAATAGCCATCGTAATAATCATATTAAGGGTAGATTGAAATTTCAAAGACCAATGAAGCAAAATTAGTCATCATTAATGCTAAATTACTATAATTTATTCTAAGAGATGCTTTTTTTTTCAATACCAAGTATTAGAGTAGTAAATAAGTCATGACTGTTAATTTGATCAATCCATTTGTGTAATCCATGTTTATCATATTGGCAATTGAATTTGCAAGTAATAAAATAGTACCACCAAAACTCAAGTAAGTTAATATTGGAAATTATATTACCTTAACTTTATGAATTAAATATTATTTCTCCAAAACTGGATCTATAAACCTTGTGTTATATTTGTTCATCTAAATAATTATAATAAACTAAATTATCTTTTAATATAAGATAAATTATAATTAAATGGTTAATTTATGTCTTTTCAGAGTCAATAATCAATAAATTCTTTATTCTTTATTTTCTTTAAATAAAATTAACTTATTAATAATTAATAGAGACTTTTTATTAAATGATAACTAAAAATGCCAATAGAACAATAAAAAGAAAATATACAATTTCTTGCTGGATTATTAAAAATTACTCCAAAATATATTATTAATTTTATATATGTTTAATTAGTATTTTCTCTTTATATAAATATTTTTATCTATCAACTAATTTATTGTATTTTACATTTGTTTATTACAAAACTCAATTTTTCATTTAAAAAATTTAAAACCCCTAAAATCCATAGAATTATTAAAATAAAAAGAAATAAATTTAAGAAATTTCGAAAATTTATATTGAATGAATATGAAATGAACATTTATCTAATTTATTTAAACCAAATTTAAAATATCTTATTCTTTGTTTCAGAAAAAACAAATAAATACTTTTTGATGATTATTTAAATTTAAAAAAAATAAAAAACTTCAGATAAATCTATTAATATTAAAATTATAAGATGGAATCAATAAAAGTAATTAATAACACTACTAATAGCTTTAATATATTAAACTAAAGTAAAGTAAATGGTTTAAAAAATTAAAAAAGAGAATCCTATCTCATGATTAATGAAAAAAGATATATGGAAAAAGAAAAATAAGATAATTATATTAAATTAGAATAATTTATACTTTTAGTTTTAATTTAATATTTAATTGCATCAATGAAAAATAGTATTGGATAGTTCATGGCTGATTTAAAGCATGCTATTTAAGAATTTGAGGAAAGTAAAATAATGGAAGAAATTGTTCCAAGAAAATTCAATAATTAAAATGTTAATGAAAATTAAGACATGGAAGGATTAACATAATGTCTTTCAGTACCACTTTACGATCTATTAGATCGAGGAGGCAAAAGAATAAGACCTTATTTTTGTATGTTAATTGCAGATTTATTTTTACAAAGTCGTAAATTAGTTTACGAAGTTGCAGGCTGTGTTGAAATTATTCATAATGGTACTTTAATTATAGACGATATTGAAGATAGCAGGTGATAATTTCTTTATAATTTTTTTAGTAAAGTAAGAAGAAATGATTAATGTATCCACATAAAATATGGATTAGATGTAGCAGCAAATGCTTCAAGTTATGCTTATTTTGCTCCTTTATAGTATTTTTTGAATAAAACAAAATATTCCAATGAAATGAAATTAAAAATATTGCAAATATGTATTCAAAATATGACAGAGGCACATTTAGGATAAGCTTGGGATATAAAATGGCATCGTTCAACTGATTATATTNCCAAAATATATTATTAATTTTATATATGTTTAATTAGTATTTTCTCTTTATATAAATATTTTTATCTATCAACTAATTTATTGTATTTTACATTTGTTTATTACAAAACTCAATTTTTCATTTAAAAAATTTAAAACCCCTAAAATCCATAGAATTATTAAAATAAAAAGAAATAAATTTAAGAAATTTCGAAAATTTATATTGAATGAATATGAAATGAACATTTATCTAATTTATTTAAACCAAATTTAAAATATCTTATTCTTTGTTTCAGAAAAAACAAATAAATACTTTTTGATGATTATTTAAATTTAAAAAAAATAAAAAACTTCAGATAAATCTATTAATATTAAAATTATAAGATGGAATCAATAAAAGTAATTAATAACACTACTAATAGCTTTAATATATTAAACTAAAGTAAAGTAAATGGTTTAAAAAATTAAAAAAGAGAATCCTATCTCATGATTAATGAAAAAAGATATATGGAAAAAGAAAAATAAGATAATTATATTAAATTAGAATAATTTATACTTTTAGTTTTAATTTAATATTTAATTGCATCAATGAAAAATAGTATTGGATAGTTCATGGCTGATTTAAAGCATGCTATTTAAGAATTTGAGGAAAGTAAAATAATGGAAGAAATTGTTCCAAGAAAATTCAATAATTAAAATGTTAATGAAAATTAAGACATGGAAGGATTAACATAATGTCTTTCAGTACCACTTTACGATCTATTAGATCGAGGAGGCAAAAGAATAAGACCTTATTTTTGTATGTTAATTGCAGATTTATTTTTACAAAGTCGTAAATTAGTTTACGAAGTTGCAGGCTGTGTTGAAATTATTCATAATGGTACTTTAATTATAGACGATATTGAAGATAGCAGGTGATAATTTCTTTATAATTTTTTTAGTAAAGTAAGAAGAAATGATTAATGTATCCACATAAAATATGGATTAGATGTAGCAGCAAATGCTTCAAGTTATGCTTATTTTGCTCCTTTATAGTATTTTTTGAATAAAACAAAATATTCCAATGAAATGAAATTAAAAATATTGCAAATATGTATTCAAAATATGACAGAGGCACATTTAGGATAAGCTTGGGATATAAAATGGCATCGTTCAACTGATTATATTCCAACAGAAGAATAATACATAAAAATGGTTGGATTTAAAACTGGTGCTTTATTAAAAATCCCAGCTCTGTTATCTTGTGCAGTTTTGGGTATAGATGACTAAATAGCTGACAAATTATCAAATTTTGCAGAAAAGCTTGGTGTAGCATTTTAGATTTAAGATGTGCTGATTTATAATATATTTAGGATATATTAAATTTGATTGGAAACGAAAAGTATAAGAATACAAAAGGATATTTAGGAGAAGATATTAATGAAGGAAAATTAACTTTAATTGTAATTCATAGTCTTTCCAAAAATAAAGGAAGACTATTAGAAATACTTAATTCTAGACCAGAAGATTAAAAAGTGATTGATGAGGTATAAAATATCTATAATCTCAAGGCAATTAAAATTATTTAATCAACTGGAAGTTTGGAATATGCATAAAAGAAATCAGAAGAAATACTTTAAAGTGCCTTAAAAGACATTGATTAGATTAATTTTGAAAATTTGGAAGGCAAACAAAAATTAAGAAATCTTGCACTTTTCTTAATATAAAGAAATTATTGATTTAAATAAATCAACAAATTATCATTTACAATATATACATAATTTAAAATAATTCTTTTTATTTTTGGTTAGATTTAAAGGCTTTTAAGATTAAAACCTAGAAATTTTTGAAAAGTCATATTTGAAAAGACTATTGAATACTTTTAAGTTTTATTGATATATATTTTAAAGATTCATTTTAAATTAAAAGCTTTTTTTACTGATTTTAATTCATAAATAAATTTTATCTAATATTATTGAATAAATAATATCAAATTTTTTAATGTTATGAGTAAATTTTAAATAGAATCTGTATGATTAAATAGATTAAGATTGACGAATTTAATGATAATGAATAAATTACCTAAATTAATATAGAAATTAAGAATATAATTGAGAGATTTGGAATAATAAAGAAGAAATCCCTTAGAAAAGTAATTAATTAGTTAATTTTTGTTTAAGTTGATGTATAAAAATCAAAAATTTTTTTTACCTTGTTTAGGCATTTGTTTAGCTGAACTTACTTTCTTCAATAAATTTTAATCATTAATACTAATTAATTGAAAGTTTGGGTTTTTCCAATCATAGTAGATGTAATCATCAAGCTTAGATTATAGAATTATGAAATACATTATCTTCGACTAAATTCATATTTAATAGTTTTTATCTTTTATCATCTTTGCGAGATTTGGAATATTATGAGTTTTATTCTCTGAACTCTGATCTAAATTTCATGATGATAACTTACATTGAAGCACTTCTTCTTATTAAGAAGAGACTAATTTTTATGTTGAGTTCATCTTTACTGATTAGACTACTTCTTTTCCAAATAATTAAATATTTTAGAAATGTTAAATATCTCCTTATTAATTAGCATCTCTAAATATATATCAATATAAATAGTTTACTAAGTTGGAAGTGCAGGAGTAGTTGGTTCTGGTCTGTCTTCTAAACAAACACTTGATAAATTATTGCTTAAATCTAAGAATAATGAAATTGATTGAAAATACTAATTGGATCATCTGGTACGGTTACTTTAATTTGAGTAATATGTTTCTTCTTCAAACTAGGATGTTTAAGATTAGAGCGTTCTAATTTTGATGATTATTCTTTAGCAAAAGTAATATTATTCAATTAAACATCATTTGAATCCTAAATAACTTCTTCTCCATAGTTTTGATTTCCTTATTTACAAACTGCTCCTCCCATTTTATCTTAATTTTAATTATAATATTCATTAAACATAAATAAACTAATTATGATTACAAAAATATCTGCCAGATTTGCAAGAACACTATCCCCTGTGAATTTTCCTGGATCTAAAATAAGTATTTAATAATCTCTAATTGAAAAAAGTATATTCTAAATTTTTATTTTAAGATCAGCTGTTCTAAATTGTAGAGAATGAAATAAAGTTTGAAGTTCTTTCTATAAATAATAATCATTAAAATTGTGATTTAACAAAATTTAATGGTTTTAAAATTACAAATATTGAAGATGAACAAAGAATTGAATTAAGTAAGAATGTAGAAAATGTTTAAATTTTAATTTGTATTGATTTCTAAAACAGTGACTTATTAATAGAAAAAGAAATTACAGATACATAAATAATCCAGATTCAAAATACTTCAGAAACACCTTTAACTTTATTTCATAGTATTCCATAATTTTAATATCCATTCAGTATTTATTTAACTAAAGGAAATGGTATAATTTCATGTTATGAATGTCTGGCTGAAAATGGCAAAGTATAGAATTAAGTAAATTTAGATAAAAATTCAAATGATTTCAATAATTGATGATATTGAAGAACATAAACAAATGCCTAGAGAATATAGAGGACTGTAAGATTATAATGGATGTAATCATACTGAGGATTCTGTACAATATTTGATAATAAAAAAAGATATAATATGAAATATTGAATTACTTAAAGACATTTGAAATAGATTCAGAATTTGCTTTATTTGTACAACACGTTTAAATGAATAAAGAATAAGTTCTAAATGTGAATTATTTGTAAGATGAACACAATGCTTAATGATTAATGTAATTAGCAAAATTCTATATAATTATAAAACAATACCTATTAAAGTATTTCTTGGCCTATTATAAAGTAGTTTTCCTAATCACTTATTCTAATTTAATATAACTGTTCAAAGTTTATAGTAAATATATTTTTATTAATAATCAATAATGTCTGTAGTGGAACTTCCAGATGTAATTACTCTCAAATATTAATAAGATTAGACTTTATTCGCATAAATCTCGTGCTAGATCAAAAAAGAGTGATTTTGAGAAATATCGTAACTCAGCTGTTCTGAAATAAGTTGACAAAATGATCAAATATAATAGTTTATCTTCTGTATTAGGATAAGATAATGATTACTATCCTAAATAATTAGAAGATTAGAAAGTAATGTTCTTAAATATAATATCAGAAAGTTGATGAAGCTTAAGAAGTACATGCTAATTTGACAGAATTAAAAAAAAGTTGTGATAATATGAAAATGTCTGGGAATAATAAAGATAAAGATATTGATAAAATGAGAAAGGATATTGATCAAATGAGCTATTAAATTGAATAATATAATTAGAAATAAAAGGAGTTAGTAAAATAAGAGAATGAATACTCTTAAAAATTTTATGAATAATAAAAATTATTAAGTCAAAGCAATTATGACAAAAAGATTTTTGAACATATGTTAACAAGAATGAAAAAAGATTAAGTTACTTATTAATTAAGAGCAAATTAATATGAAGTTCATTTAAAATAGGCAATGTCAACATGTTAATCATCAACTTTAAAGTAATAATAAAATTTATTATATTAAGAGCATAGTAAATACAAGTATTACATTAAAAAGTTTAATTGGCTTTAAGAGAGGTTGCAGATGGGATTAAATAATAAAATAGAAATAGAGAAAAGAATATATCTAGATTTAAAAATGAGTTAAAATAGAAATAAGATGTTGAATAAAAAAGGGATGATAGAATTAAAAGATAATAAGAAATAGCAGAAGTTGCTGCAAATGATATTAGAGATGGAGCTTTAAAAAAATGGAGGAAATTATTATTAGTTCATAAATTTTTAAATTCTTTTCTAAAAAGTAAAATGCAAAGAGGAATTGAATAATATTAAAATTTAGAAATAGCTTTTTAAAAAATAAAGGCATCTACAGGTGTTTCTGATGCTAATGAAATTGTACAGAAATTTATAGGTAGAGAATAAACTTATGCTCATCTATTAATATCTATATCTGATTATGAAAAGAAAATTAATAATTTAAAACAGGAAAATCAAGAGTTAAAAAATAATTTTAATCATTTAAAATAAGATTACAGTGATATGGATAAAGAATTTTTAGTTGAAAATCATAAATCAAGAAATGAATAAACTGATTAAGATAAACTTGTCTTGGAAGTAGAAGAAAAAGCAACAATTTCAGGATTGTTATAAAATAAATTAAATAATTGGATTACAAGAAACTTGAAAAAATTGTCATAATCCAAAGATAAAGGATTTTAAGGAATTATAGAAGCTATAAGAGAGAAATTACTTAATTTATCAGAGAATGTAATATTATATTTTTAATAGATTAGTAATAATAAGAATTATTAAATAAATCTATGTATAGTTCTGTTTTAGAATTAAATGATTAAGAGTTTTTAAAAAGAAATTTTAGAATCAAACCAAAAAAATAGAATTCTCATCTACATTCTAATAATTCTTAAGATTATTCTATGTTAAGAGATGATGATGAAGTCTTTTAAGAATTACCAAGTAAAGATGAAGAATAAGAGGATTAAGAAGAAGATCATTTATTGAATTAATTAAGAGAGGAAGTAAAAGGGACATTGTAAAAGAAATGAAAAACAATGAAATTAATTATTACATTATTTTAGAATTCAATTAAAATTTTATTTCTCTTTAATTTAGATATTCCTTGAAAATATTAATAACAAAAAGGATTAGAATATCTTAATAATAGAATAAATGGAATGTTAAGGAAAAAGATTTGAAATAATAATGAATTTCATTTCTGTCCTTTTTCATCATCAGAATAGAAAACATCATGTTGTATTTATTTTTGAACAACCAATTATTATTTTTCTTCTACTTTGTTTATCTTCTTGACAGATTATGAATTGCAATCCGAATCTTCGTCATCATAATCAACAGTGCTACGATGATGAGTTGAAATTTAAACATAATGTACTTACAATCTCTCTGATATTTGACGATAAGAAAATCCTAAAGAATTTAAGTGTTCAACCAATTGCCAAAACTCTTGCTTTTAATATGTATATGGAGAACTTCTTCTTCCAACAAGTTTTTAAGGTGGAGGAGGATTTAAGTCTTTCTCAACAAACACTCTGTAAATAGCATCAATATTAAGTTGTACTTTTTATTACAGAGACTTTTTTTAATAAATATATGTTGTACCTGATCTGGTATTAATTTTTCTACAAACATTTGCATTGATGAGTACATTCTATAGAAGTCTACAGCTTTTATATCTTAAGTATTTGCGTTTTTGATATCAAAAGGAAAATCACCATTTTCTGGATTAGGTATAAATAACGGGCGGGTTTATTTTTTTCTCATTAAATTTTTTAATCAAATTTGAGATTGTGCTTCATCGTTCATTAAATGAACAAATCTAATTAAAAAAAAATAAATGTATTAATAATATATATATATATATATTAAACTTTTAAGAGAATAAAAACATAAATTTTATAAAATCAGTCATGCTTTTACAAATTATTCTAACTTAAAGTAATCAATTGTAGTTTGCTACAAATTAAAATAAACTTAAAATAATAATCTATTATACAAAAATAAAATATAAATACATCTTTTTATAGATTCTATTCAATGATGGTTGCTATTAAGATTGAATATTTATATAAGTATAAACACTAAACATAATTGTTATATAAATAAATGTATTAATTAAAAATATTTAACTTATGAGGATCACTGCAGTTTCTCTTTTAAATTTTGATTAAACTTAAGTTAGAGATCCTATAATTAATTCTCCAAGATCTTTAGAAGCTTGTAGAAGATAAGGAATAAGACCTGAATAATTAATAATGAAAAGTATACATGATTTGAAGAGAGAAAATAAAAATTTAAATTTAGATGAACAAGCTTGGAAAATATATCTTTAACATGAAGAAGATAAGAGATAAGCTAGAGTTGAGGTATTAATAGCAGAAAGAGAAGAGATTATTTAATAATAGAAAGAGGAGTATTAAAATGAAAGATTTGAAAAAGCTGATTTAGAAAAAGAGAGAAAGAGAATGGAAATGATTAAAAAAAGAAGAGAAAAATAAATGTAAAAAGTAATAGATTAAGAAATATAAACTTAAGAATTATAAAATCAATTAAGATAAAAAGAAAAGGAATTAAAATAGAGATAAATTGAATAAAAATAAGAATTAGAATAAAGGAAAAAGGATAAAAAGATTGAAGAAGAATTAAGAAAATAATAAATATAATATTAAGAAAATTTAAGAAAATAAAAACAATATTCAGAATAAGATAGATTGAAATAAGAACTTATTAATAAAATAAGTCCATAATAGAGAATAGAACAAGAGAAAGAATTAAAAAAGTAAAAGAAAAAAAGAGATAAATAACTTAAAAAAGCATAAGAAGAAAGAGAATAAAAAGAAAGGGTTCGTTAGTAAATGCTTGAATAATTGTATGAAGCTAAATTATTAAAAATGGAATAAAGAGAAGCTAGACTTAAGATATTATAAGAAGAAGAAAAAGATCTTAAATAATAAGCTATTTAGGCAAAATAAGAAGAAGCTAATTTTAGAAGAGATGAGAATAAAAGAAGGGCTTAACATTAATTAAATTAAGTTTATTTAAATTTTTAATAAAAATAATTGAATGCTGAATAAAAATTAATAGCAAAATAGAAAGAAATCGAATTGTTTAATAAGGAATAAGAAATTAAAAGAGAAATATAAAAAGAAAAAAGAAAAGAAATTTAATAGAAGAATTTAGTTTAATAAGAAAAAAGAAGAGATGATTTGATTTTTAAATTTAAAGAAATAGAAGATAGATTTAAAATTAATGAAATGGATAGAGAATTAACTTTGCATTAAAAAAGATAACTTTAAGATGAGAGAGAAAATTATAGATAATAAGTAAATTATATTTCAAATTTATTAGTTATTATTAAAAAATGATTAGGAATTAGAGAAAAAATGTCAAAAAATTAGTATTTAGAGAGAAGCCAAAGAATTATAAGCTATTAGAGTATTGAAAGAAAGAGATTAGATGATAAAAGAAAAACATTTATAAGAATTATTGAAAAAATAAGAATAAACAGAAACATAAGAAAGAATTATGAGAATTAGAGATTATGAAAGAGATTAGCTTAAAAAGAAACTTGAAGAAAAATCTCAAAGAAGAGATTAATTAATTAAAGAAAAGATGGCCTCAGAGAAATAAAAATAAGAATACAAGAAAGCTTAGATTATCGAAAAAGAATAACTTAAAAAAGATTTAGAAGAATTATTGAAAGAACATTAGTAATAAGAACCTAAACCAATAATTGTTTAATAGAAAAAAAGACCAGAAAGCGCTCCATAAAAAGGTAAAAATATATAAGATTAATAATAAAAAAATAAACCAATTGTAATGGCTCCTTATGATATTATGACAAAGGAAAAGTAAATCTAAGAAATAAAAATTAAGTAAAACTAAGAATTGCTTAAGGTAAATAATAATTAGAAATTTATTTTAGCTTTTAGAAGAAGAAGAAAACAAAGAACTTGAAAGATAGAAATTATTAAGATAAGTTGATGATCCTATTGAAAGAATGAGACTTGAAAAAATATTAGAATTTGAAAGAGCTTTAACACAAGATAGACTTGCATAATTAGATAATAAGCATCAAAAAGAATTAGAATAATTTGAATGAAACTTTACTTTAATTATCATTTAAATATTTTTATTAGATTCTTCTTTATCTTCATACTTATTTTTTTATATTATTTATGTAAATGATTCTTCCAATTATATCACAAAACAAAAAGATTAAATTCAATATAATATATCATTATTAAAATGATTTTCAAAAGAAGAAATCTTTTATTATTCTTTTTAGTTTGAATTATTTAGAATTCTATTAATTAAGATCTACATTTAAAAAGAAACATTTCTTAAAAAGTAAAAAAAAAAATTATTATCAATTATAAAAATAAATAAAATGAGATTAAAAAAATAGAATTATTTAGGATCACAAAATATCATCAAAATGTATATTCTATATGATTAACTTTATTATTGTCAGCAATCCATCTATGCAACAACATTTAATCAATAGATATTCTGTGATCAGGACTTTATTGTAATCCTCTATTAACAAAATCTTTCAAAGCAGGAGAAAAGAAATTAGGGAGATTAAATTTATTCTAGAATGAATAGAAATAAATACTTTTAAAATATTAGCCATGATTATTTCATCATCTCTAGGAAATTCTGAAAATGGAGTATCTCCAGCAACAAGTTCATAAGCTAAAATAGCAATTTACCAGGCATCACATCTTTCATCATATCCTTCATCTTTAATTACTTCTGGTGCTATATAATCAACTGTTCCACAAAAAGTGTTTCTTCTATCTTCAAATTTCGGTATTTCTCTTACACAACCTAAATCACATAATTTAATGTAATTCTAAAATCATATTCTTAAATAAATACAAGAGATAATAAAATGTTTTCTGTTTTTAAGTCTCTATGCATGAATCCCTATTTATGCATATATTGAATAGCTGAGAGTATTTACATTATAAAATGACTGGCTTCTTTTTCACTAAATCTTTTATTTTATTATTTATATTGATGTTAAAATAATTCTCCATTATTACAAAATTCTAACATCATATAAATATATTATTAATCATAACTTTAACCAAACATTTTTACTATATTTGGATGTGATAATTTTGATTATATTACTATTTCTCTAGCTAATTATTCTTACATTTCATGTTCAATAACAGTTTATTTTTTTATTATTTTTAATGCAAAAATCAAACCAGTTCTATTATCAATAGCCATATGAACATCACTAAATTTACCTCTTCCTAAAAAAGAACTAATTTTCAATTTCAATTTATTTTCTATTTATATATAAAGTGGATTAGTTTATTTTTATATAAGACTTTTGTTAGATACTTTTTATTATTAATGATCATCTAATAAGTTTTTAGCATAATTATTGGTCATATTAACATAATTTATAGCACTTGAATTATTTATTATTATTGGATTTTTTTTAGCATTTGTGGTAAATTTAAGATTTGCTAATGCATTGTGACTTAAATTTTTACATACTTCAATGTTAGGTTAAGCTTTGAATGGTGAATTTAATTTACAAGTAACATTTACTTTCTATAGTTTCATTCTAGATGATAAACCAGCTGCTGTTGATGGTGATTCTTTAATTAAGCGTTGATCTGATTACTTTTTGTTAAGATTAATACTGATATTGTTTTTTAGCATTACTAAATTTTCTTAAAGGGTCTTCGATTTATCAATTAATTTATTCCAATCCTTTTCCATTTGTTCTCTTTACTTCTTAATATTTGGAGATGGTTATCTTATTTATTAAATTCCTGAAGGATCTTCTATTGTAATGTTCAACTCTTTTGATGTTTTTCGAAAGGCTATGTTGCTTTAAACTGGTGAATTGAATTTCATAGATGGACCATAAACTATTTGAGAAGCTGGAAATTAAAGCAATTATTTATTTTCTGAACCATCTCTTGTTTATATTGGCTAGATGATGTTCGCAATTTTATACTTTGTCTCTTGATGTTTGTTGTTATGAAAAATAAACTGCAGATGTGGCACCAAATTAATTGCTGTACTTTATTTAACTTTGATTAGGTTAAAACATTCTTTAAATTTATATAAAATAATCTTAAGAACACAAAAAAGTTTAATCTTTTTCATTCTTTTCCTCAAATTAAATAAAATTTATTTAATTTTTTTTAAAAAAAGGGTTGTCAACACGAGGACTTCCCAAGCGGTCCCCCACCTTAGTACTAACCTCGCCTTAAGCCGCTTAACTTCGGAGTTCGAATGGGATCCGGTGCTTTAGGCTTAGTATGGCCGACAACGATATTTATATTATCTATTCTCTTTTATATCAAGTTCTTATTCAATTATATGTTATTCTAATTAAAAATTAATTTTCTACTTAAATTGAAGACAATTATAATAACTTTTTATTTTATTAAATTATGATTATTAAAAATTAGTTGCTTTATAATTAGGTTCTTTTTAAAAAAATAAAGAAGTTAAATATTAATAAGAATATATATCATACTTAATTGACAGTAAGTAATCTGTAAATTTTTGAAGTAAATTATCAAAATTCAAAATAATATTTTAATTTTTAAGAGAACATGAAACAATAGTTGTTAATCCTTATATACTAATATTATCCTGAATTTAACTTTAAAAAATTGTAATTATCTTTTACCTCTATTCAAAATAATTGAGTTTATTTATAATTAAAATTAATAATAAATAAATGATATCCTTTATCCCTATTTTGGTATTAACTTTAGGTTGTTCTCATTCATTTATAATTGAATTGAGTCAAGATTATTAATTTAAAACTGAATAGATGAACCTTAAATTTCAAGACTTTGTCTTAAATCAATATTTTACTTATGGTTTATGGAGTAAATATATACCATTAGGGCAGATAAGTTAAATTGGAAGAATTGGTTTATTTGATAGTAATTGTTTTCATTTACATAATGCGGCTGATTCTGAAACAATGAAAGTAGATTTTATATACTTTGACTGTCTTGATATTGATTTAATGTAAATTACTAAGGGAATTCAATTTTTTGATAATGAAGGAAATTTTCATAGTTACAATATTACAGTAGATTCATAAGACTATGAGAGTTGTTGGTATTTTATTTAGATTGCATAGTGGCCAATGTTATAAAGGTTTGAATTACTTTTTATTTATTATCCTGACTTAATCTTTTCAAAAGTTTTAAAAATTAAATATCCCTATAGGAGAATAAATCCCCTTCTCACTTTTGGAGGTGGATTAATACTAGATATAAATAGTGAATTCCTTTAGAATATGCAAGATAGAAAACAATTATCTTATTTTCCAGGAAAATTATATTATGATTATTTATTTGTTGATGTCAGATCAATAGATAGAAATGGATTAATAATATCTTTAGATACATTTGGTGGTCTTCATATATGTAATTGTTAATCAAATTTAAATATAAATGTCTAAAATGGCATTCTTAATTGGCTCGACAATAAATTTTTTACATCTGAAAATGCTAATTGTGAATCTTTTGGATTATCTGGATGGCTTAAAATTTTAGAAATTTATAAAATAAATGATAATTTTGATTATAAATTTATGAAAATGAATAAGTTCAGTTAGAACTAAAAGTTAAATGATGATAATTTATCTGCTTTTTAACTTTTGTATAGAATATCAGATTTAAAATTTAAGATAGTAATAATGACTTATAGTTACACCTTTCCTAGTGTAAATATAGATTTTTCAAGCAACCCTTTTTTAATTGCAAAAGAGACAGAAATTTTAAATGATATATATTTATGGCATTATTTATAAGTTGTATTATCAGAAAATATTCTATAAATAAAGATTACATTTTATGAAGGAGAAAATACATATATATATCAAGATTCAATTAGTGTATATCATTTTAATGAAGTATAATTTTAAATTCATTATGGAAATATAAATTTGGAGCCTGAAAATTATTTGAATGTTTAAATTGAAAATTTCATTTTTTAAAATTGTAATAGTGAGTTTTTAGATAAAAGTTGCCATCCAAGTTGCTAAAAATGTGATGGTCCTACAAATTCTGATTGTTTATCTTGTTCTTAAGATTCAAACAGAATTTATATTTCACATCAAAAAGCCTGTGTTTGTCATTATAATACAATCGATTAAGACTTTTGTTATTAAAAAGAACATTTTAATCTTCAACTTTTATAATTATCACAATAAGCTGAATTAACAATAAATTGTGAATATGGATATTTTAATTTAAATTAAACGTTTTGTTTAAAATGGTAATTATATATTTTTATCTTTAAGTCCTTCGATAATTAAACCTAACCTTATTACTTGTTTAGAATGCATATAAAATCCTTTTAATTGGAAAAATGATCCATATTGTCAGACATTATTATATATTATAGAAGATAATACATCTAATACATTTATTGATGAAAAAAAATCCTATTATATCTTAGCTGGTGATTAAATATAATTATGTTAAGAGTGTACTTCAAGTAATTTTAATGATGATTTATTATTGCATAAAGATTTTATAAGTACAATTAAACCAAATAAAGAACTCTGTTAGAATAATTATTCAATTCATAAATTTGGTGTTCAATAATGTTATTCTTGTCAAATCAAGTAATGTATGGTTTGTGAGATTTAAAATGATGGATATAAATGTCTTGTTTGTAATTATGGATCATAATTAAAAAATGGTTTATGTGTTCCTTTAATATTTTATAACCGAAATAATCTAAAAGATTGTGTTTCTCCATTTTATTTAACATCAAATAAATAATGTAAGATTTGCCCCATAAAATATTGTAAATTCTGTTTTGAGTATAAAAATAATGATTTATCAAAATCTACTTTGTATAAAGATTATGAAGAATTTAATTAAGATGAGTATCATTAAATTGGATGTGCATTATGTGAAGAGAATTTTATATTTGATTTTAGAAAAGGATTTTGTTTGCATTAAAAATCTATGATTTAATATTGTTAAAGATCTTTTATAAATTTATAAGGAGAAGAAATATGTACTTTATCTTAGATTGATGATTTCAGTATAGCACCAGAAATAATTAATTGTTAAAAATACATCACCAATTGTTTATAATGTTTTTTATCACCATAACAAATAATTAAATGTGTAATATGTAAAGATGGTTATAAAAATTCAGTAAAAACAGGTCATTGTTAAGTTAGTTTGATTCCTTACTGTAAAATATGCAGTGAAGATATTGAAAATTCTCTTGATGCTTGGGTTTAATTGATATAAAGTTTTTTAATGCAATTTTTACCTAATCAATATTACTATTATGTTGAAGAAATTTCAATAATGCAAACAGAAATAACTATTGAGTGTAAGGAAGGATATAAATTAATAATAAATTCATGTTTAAAGAATTGTGAACCTGATTGTTTATCCTGTTAAGATTCTTTAGATAAATTGAGTGGTATTGAATGCAGGAAGTGTTCTCTAAATTATTATAGGTTACCTAATCGATCAAAAGATAAAGGTAAATGTTTAATCTGTCCTTAATTATGTTCAATTTGTTAAATACGATCTTAAGAAGAAATTTAAGTAAATAGATTATTGTTATTTTAGATTGTTAATCCTGAGTTTATTGTTAATGAATTGAATGCTCATTTTTCTTACAAATGCTTATAACCAGCCTCTGATCCTAATATAAAGATTAATCCATCGTTGTAAATTGCTAAATACTGTTTTAGCAAAGATTGTGAAAATCATTTTTAGTATGAAGTATATAGATAGTTATTTTAAGTATTTGATGAATTGTTAGAACTAATAATTAGGATTAAGATATGGATCAAATTTCTAGTATCAATAAAATATTAATAAAATTTATCTTAATAATATGGGAATTGAAATTATGTAAATCATTTTAAATTTTACAATGTTCAATTTCGAAATTGATTGCTTATATGAAAATCCTATTAGGATAGATAATAGTTTAAGGAAAGAAGTGTTTTCTTTATAAATTGTTAAAATCCAAATTATAGGCTAAAAGTAAAATAATACAAAAATTAATTATAATTTTTTCATTACAAATTTTGATGTTGTTGAAATTATTTAACTATATTTTTATGTAGACTCATTATTTTACATTAATTTAAATAGCAAATAATAACTCACTTTAATTATTAACGAAACAATATTTTTGGCGAAAAAAGATATTATTTAATCTCAATTTTAAATAATAGGATAACTTTATTAAGATTTTATTTTGAAAGATGTTAAATTTTTAAATTTAATAATCTTTGGATCTTATATGTTTAATATAAAATACAATAATACTAGAGGAATAGTTCTTATTGAAAATCTATAAATAATTAACTGTACTTTTACAAATTCATCATTCATTCTCTTTACTGGCAATCCTTATAAAATTATGCTTAATAATATATAGATCATAAATTGTTAATTTTATAATTCTTCAAGTTTTAATTTTTTTGATCAAATATAGAAAAAATATCTGATTTCTATTCAAAAATTTTCAGTAATTAATTGCACTTTTTAATAATCAATTATGATTAATTATCCATATAATTTTGAATTGCTTATTTAGGATTTGGATTTTTTTCATAATTCTCTCTTTTTATCAAATATCCTAATTTGTAATTCCAAGGCTATATATATAAATTTAGTTCTGAGATATAACGATTTTATTGATTCATATTTTTTAGTTTCCAATTAAGTAAATCAAACTAATGATATCAATTTAAATTTTTAGAACATTGAAATTTATAACAACTCAATCAAAAAATCTACTATAATAAAATTAACATCTAATTTAATTTCAAATTCCTATCACATACTTTTATCAAATATAACTATATTAAATAATCAAAATGAAATTTAAGATGAATAGAAGAATTATTTATTTTATATCCATGCCTAAACATTAAAAATCAGTTAAATGATAATCAAAGATTCTCCTAATCAAAAATATTTCTATGTATATCAAACCCAAGAAATTCTTTTTCAAAATATCTTATTTACTAACAGCTAAATAAAATCAAAAGTACCTTTGGATTTATCGTGTTTAGATAAAATTAAGTAAAATCAACAACTCCTAGAGGTATAAGGCTTTCAAAAATTACAATTATTTAACATATCAGTTTTATATCATTTTAATATTGATTAGACTTTAATTACAATCTTTTCAAACATCATATACTAATCTGATATTTCCCAAACAGTAAATATATCAAATTTAACTTTTTAAAATAATATACTACTAAAAAATAAAATTGCAAATCTGTTATCATTGATAGCTATTTATTCTGAATAAAACCAGATAATTTAAATTTCGAATTTGAAATTTATTGAGAATATTTATAATCAATATTCTGACGATTTTTAATCATCTTCATCGAGTTTGTTTTATATTAATTCTTAATTAAGCGAAATAATTCTTTAAAAGTGCTTCTGTTACAATAATATGCTAACAAATTCCATAAGCTCATTTGCTACAATATACTCAAATAATATAAAAATATAAAATTTTACAGTAAAAAATCTTAATATTATAACTGAAAACATTTTCAAATAATATTACTAAATAGAGCTTTTAGAATCATTTACATAAAATGAAATTTTGCTTATAATAAAATCTTATTTAAAAATACAAAATAAAGGAGGGGTTATGTAAATCACTGCTTCGAATATTTCAATTAAAGACAGCTATTTTGAAAATATTTTAGCATAAAGCAGTGCTGTATTTGGAATAACAACTAAACTTAAAGGTGTAGTTATCATCAAAGGAGTAACATTAAAAAACATCTAAGTTGATTTTACTTAAAGTTTAGATATTTATGGAAGTATCTCTATATTTTCCTAGAATAGCTAATTATAATTAGAATTAATTGATATTAATTTTATCAATGTTTATAATAAATTTGGTTCATCAATTTTAACTCTATATCCTTCAATGAAGTAAAATAAACTTGTATTTTAAAATATCTATCTTGAAAACAGCCTCTCTTTAATGAATTCATTCACAAAACTTTAGTTTTCATAGAAAGAAATTGATCTTAATTCTATTATAATTTAAAATATGACAGTAATATAAACTATGGAAGCATGGATCAACTACTTTACTTTTGTTGGAACCTTAAGTGTTATAGAAATGGTGAAAATACTTTATGATAATGCAATAATAAATATTTTTGGTTGTTCTGTGAAAATTATTGGTTTAAATGTTTAAGGAGTACTCTTTTCATCAGTTTTAAAAGTTATGGATGCCTATTAATTCTTACTGGTTGAAACTTATTTCATTTCTTTATCATCTTTTCTCTCAATTAATATAATTTATATAGGGTAGGATAGACTAAATAATTTGTAGTTAAGTATTTATTAGATTGAATTTGACTCATATTTTTAATTTGAACCAAAAGATAATTAAATTATACTTTAAAATTTATTTACTCTTAACAATTAATTTTCAAAATGTTAATTAATAATTAAAAAATCGCATTTTATTTAATCAAATCATAGTTTGAATTCAATTATAAAACAATTAAAGCTACAGTAATCAAATACTGGATCTTTAATCTTCATTTAAAGCTAGACAAATCAAACAAAAATTTTTTTAAGTTCTTTGAAAATTAAGAATAATAATTGTTCAAACTGCGGTTTAGGGATTATTTACTTTGATATTAATAGTTTTAATCACATCAAAATGAATAACATATTGTGTTATTTTAATAAGATTTTAAAACATGGTTGCATTACTTTCATATCTAATTATACTTTAGCAAGTTCTGTAATTATTGAAAACTCTTAATTTGTTAGAAATGACGGTACTTAAGGTACAGGAATTACTTCAATAAATATCAAATTGAGAATATCAAATTGTATTTTTCTGTAAAATAATGCATCTTTAATGGGAGGGGCAATATATATAGGATCAAATCCAAATTAATTTTAATTCTATAAAACAATAATAATGGATAATGAGGCAAAAGTTGGAGGTGGAATTTATTTAAATGGAAATAATAGTTTGAATCATAATAATTTTAATAAATCTATTTTATAGTTTAATAAAGCCTATTAAAATAGCAATAATTTAATTGAAATACCAGATCATTTAGGATTATAGATAAATGATTTAGAAATGAGATCTACTCAAAATGTAAATTAGAGACTGATAACAAATACTCTAAAAATAAATTCTTATTAAACAATTTAGTAAGATAAAAAAATAAAAACCATTGATTTAATGGTACCAAGTAATTAATAAATTGGAAATTATGGTTTATTTAGTATATAAAAAATGGATTATTTTGTATAGATTAGTAATATTACACTTTCATTTAGGAATAGCATGAATGAATTATTAAATAATGTTGATGATTTTATATGTGAACTAAGTTAAGCTATTTAATCTAAAGATGAAAAAATATCGAGAGAAGAAAATTTTTTGTAAATCTTATCTTATGATAATTAAACCTAAAAATTTGATTTGGGAAACAAAATATTCCAATTAGACCCTTATTTAAATTAAAACAAATAATTTTAAATACAAATCGATTGCATTATTTAATTTAGTTAAAAACATCTAAGATACATAATTTATGCGAAAAGTTATTTATGTTAATTAGGCGAATATTATGTTGGGAAAGGTTGTTCAAAATGTTAATCTATTTAAGGATATTATTCAGTTACTTATAATGCAACAAAATGCTCAATTTTTGATAATATAAAATTTAAGAATATCACATCTAATTTAATCAACTTAAATCCTGGCTATTGGAGGCCAGATTATTATTCTGATTAAACTGAATTATGTTTTAAAAATTAAATATTTTGTTAAGGAGGTTGGGAAGTTAATGATAAATTATGTCTTTAAGGTCATATTGGTGGACTATGTGAAGAATGTGATATTTACAATATTAGAGGATTTGGAAAGCATTTTAAAAGTCTTACAAATATGTAATGTTAAATATGTCCGAGAGAATCAATTAATCTTATACTTTTTATTTTTGTAACTCTATGGTATAAACTTTAAATCTTATTTAGGTCGTTTTTTACGATTTTTTTATCTGTTAGAAGTATAGAAAAAACGAATTTATTATACACTTCTTTGGGTTTAAAACAAAAATTTAGAGGAATTATTTTTAAACTTAATTAAGGTATATATTTTGATCAATAATTAGATCATCAAAGTTTCTTAATTAAAATGCTACTCAATTATTTATGGTTATTTTCTCTTATTTATAGCTTTAATATTAATTTTTCTTTTTCCAACACATTTTTTGAATCAGCGAGCAATTCTTCTCTTGTCTTAGCTTACAGTTTAGATTGCTATTTATCTTCTCAAATAAATACAGATATTATATACTCAAGAATAATTACAATGATGGTATTCATACTCTTTTAATTGATATTGTTTGTTCTGGCTCATAAATTTTATTCAATATTTTAAAAGCATAAATTTAGAATGAGCATAGTAACTAATACTATTCTATATTAATATCTCTCGAATCATGCAACTTTAATTAAACAGTATATTATAATAATTATATTAGATTTTGTTCATTATTAGCTGTAAGGCGTATTTCAAATATTGATTTTGTATAAGGGAATGTATCATTTTCATTCAATACTTAAACTCATTTTCGATGGATTATTGGATTTATACTTCCAAGTTTAATTTTAGTTGGTCTAGCAATTCCAGTCTTTTTGTTTTTATTAATGTTTTTTATAAAGGAAAAACTTGAAATAATCTAATTTAGACGACATATTTGTTATTTATTTAATGAATATAACAAAAATACCTATTTTTGGGAATATATTAAGATTTGTAAGAAAACTTTAGTAATTTTTATTATGATTTATTTTGAAACCAATATACTATTAAAAGCCTCTTTGTTAGGGTTGTGCTTATTATTATATTAATAATTGGCTTTAAAATATAAACCCTTTATTTTAAATAGTTTAAATGTTTTGGATATTTCAACAAGTTAAATATGTTCAATATCAATATTTTTAGCTGCAGTATAATATGTAAGTGATTAATAAAATCATGTTATTTCTTTCATTTTATAGATAGTTTTAATTCTATTATGGATAAAACTTTGTTAACCGTTTATTTTAAAAATACTTAGCATTTATTATAAACGACATAGAATAGAATTGCTAATTTAGATTTAACTTGTAGTTTAAAAAATTAAATAAAATTCTTATATAGATTTAATTTTGAATAAGTAAATTATGAAATGGACTAAGCAAGAGAAATAAATAAAATAAAATTATGATAAATTAAAGATGTATCTGATTTGTTTTTCGAAGCTATCACTTGAATAATAAAAGTAATTATCAAATTATCTTTAGGAATGTGAATTCACAATTGATTTCTGTGTAAACATTAAGAAGTAGGGTATCATTCAATGAAAATGATATGAAATAGTTATTTTTGACTTAAAATACTTGCTGAAAATCAATTTTGATACCTATTAAATTTATAAATATAAACGTTGTTAATTCAAAAAGTTCATTTACTTTTTTAATTGAATATTCATATAATATATATTTTGTTAATTCAAAATATTCAATTTTAAACTTAAAATTCCAATTTTTTTCTTTCTAATAGGTTTATCTTTTATATAAAAATAAAATTAAGAAAATGATAACTAAATAATATTAATTATACTTTAAATTAATGTGGAAATTTACAAAAAGTTAAATAGCTGATTTTATACAATATCGTTAATCATAATTACCAGAGGGTTGTTCGTAAAATGATGAGATGAATATCATAAATCATTATTGTTGTACTTTGCTTCCAACTTTATTTAAATATGAAAAGAATTAAAAGTTTACTTTGATTTCTTATGCTGCTGTATTATTTAAGAGATATTACATGATAAAAACAATTTTCGAATAATCTGGAATGCATTAGATTTTATTATTTTGTAGTTATTTAGGAATGAAACTAAACGGAGTAAAAATTATAATTAATATGAAATATTTAGCTTTCATAACTATCAATAGGATTTCAAGCATAAAAACTAAAAAAGAAACCAAAACATGAAAGATATTAACATTATGGTGATGAATTTTATGCAAAAAATGAAATGTTAATTGTTTAAGCCTTAGGTTATGATATTGATATAAAACCGATATACCCAATAATACAATCTGTGATATTTATTTTTCAAATAAAAGATTTTATTGAGTAATCGTTATTCATTCGTTACGAAAAGAAAATAGAAGAATATTTTTTAAAAGCATTATAGGGATTTATAATATTTACTTATAAGGAGAGTGAAATTGCACTGGCTATTGTTGAATGTAGTTTATAATCGATCTTCTAAGAAATTTTATAACCAAACATATAGCTAGGAGGAATTAAACCTTTGAAATAATAATCAATAGAAAAAATTAAGAAATATTTGTAAGAAAATAAATAGAATGGCACATTGATAATAAAATAAATAGATTAAAGAGATATTTAGATAGAGAATCATTGTTAGTAAATTTAATAAGTGGTTCATATTCTATTAGAGATTAAAGACATTTCAAAAGAATTTGAGAAGAATTATGAGAGATATAAATAAATAAAGTAGAAAGTATTTTCACTTCCAATGAGTTTAGAATTTATGGATGTGAAAAAATAAGTAGCTATTAATTGAATATTTTATATAATAAATCATTATTATTCTTACAATTCAATATCTAAGAGATTGTTGAGAAGTGGAAAGTTTCGATCAACTAAAGCTAAATTTTAAATTTAAAAATATCTAGAGACATAGGTATAATAAATACCTTCTTCCATGCAAAGGGTAAAACATAGTCCATAGTTATGGTAAATCATTGATCCAATTCATTGAAAAAACAGGTAAATAATAACAGCGTGGTCTATCAATAGATGGTGTATAAAATGATAGGGGATTCCAACCTAGACTGGGAATTTCATAGATGAAAATGAAAAGACAAAATGTTCCAAAACACATATAAGATAATGTGATCATAGCAAGTGAATAGAAACCATAATCTAAAAATGTATTATATGATTTTTACTTGTAGAACGAACATACCAAAGGAACAAATAATAATATATGATTGTAAACTTTGGAACAAAATATATAGAGGAACGAGTTCTCAAAAATAATAAAGATGCAAATTCATTAACTGTAACTAAACTATAAAATTCTAATTATATTAATAATACCCAAAAAAGTTATCTTCCAAACCATATGGAACTTAAATTTTAAACAATAAGTAACTTCCAATAATTATAGATGATAAATAGATAAAATAGATTAATAATAACATTAAAGTAAATGCAACGATAAGTTATTTTTTTGATCTTTAAGTTCTATCTAAAATATTTAAATATAATCCTATCCATGGGAATGCACGTGCCAAAAATATTGGGAATATTTATCTATTTCCAAAAATATAGGATACTTCTACTAAAATATATTATAAAAAGAGTAATACACATTATAATTATAATGACTGGAGCACAAATAATAGTTATTTTAATATAGAGTGATGAAATAGCAGAAGAAATGAATAACCCCAAAGTTATTATTAAGAAATCACAAAAATTGTAAGCTACTTTTCCTAATTAATTATAGAGGTTTTGATTCTCTTTCCAAATAAATGTTTGATTTGTAGCATTATTTTTAACATAAATATCTGAATATATTGAATAAGCAACATCATGTAAGAATAATGTTTCCAAATTTGTAGCCTTTGCTAATAATTATTAAAGACTACTATCAAAGTAGTTATTATAATCCACAGTAATGTTGATAATAGTAAAATTGTGTAATTCTAAAAATTCAGTTTCTAAGTGCAATAATTCCTAAGTGTTTGAATATTTCATCATTAGAATTGTTTTATCATTATCTACAATTGAATAATGATAAATTTTATCTTTCTATTCAATATCAAATTATATTTAATTGATTGTCCTATGACTTAATCCCCATATTATAAGTAAATTTATAGATGCCAAACTTAATAAAATCATACTGCAAATATTAGTAAATTTAGGAACATATTGATGAGTCAAAATTCGTTCTTGAACTCTATGTAATGTTTTCTCTAATTCCATTAAATAATTAAATTTATCATTTATTAAAAAGAATAAATATGGAAATCATCGGAAATATTTAATCTTAATAAAAAAACCCTAATGTTATATAGTAGGTTTAAAAGATACCTTAATAAAGATTGAATCTATTTTAATGAATAATATTATGAATGAATGAAATAGTAAAATATAATATATAATATAAAATTTATATTATTATTAAATAGATGAGAAAAACATCATTTTAAAATGTCGGTTAATAAAGTTGTAATAATAATTCTATAATGTAAATAGTGCCTCCATCTTCATAACTTAATACTTTCATGAATGATTATGAGTAATTAATAAGAACAGGAGAAACCATAAATAATATTAAACCAAGATCAAGAGAGTAAGATATAATGAATTTGTTATTGATTGGAAGTATGAACAAAGGAAATAAAAGAAATAGTTTAGAGAATCTCGATTAGAATTTTGGTTCATCAAATATATCCTAAATATCTACTACAACTAATAATATAGCTAATTTTGGTCAATAGTTATTAGGTTAACCTTATGTAATGAGTTAATTTGATTCACTAATGCCTAGATCATCTATAAAAAATAAAAGATCAATGACTATTTTGCCAATGCCTTAATAACTTCCATTATAATAATCATAATTACCTATGTAATAATCTTAATTGTCTATTAAATAACCAATACAATCATAGTTTAATTTACCATATCAATAGATATAGAACTAAGAGAAACTATTAATAAATGGTTAAATAGGTATGACTGTGAATTAAACTTAATAATCAGTTCATACCTTACCAGAATAACCAAAAACTAGGATAATTGATTATATAATTAAATAAAATGAAGTTTTGGAAAAGTTGACTAAAACCATAGCATAATAAAGGGAAAAAGAAAGTTAGGATGAAAAGTATAAACTTTTGGAAAGAATGAAAAAGTTGGAAGCTTAAAATGCTTAAGATGCATTTTATAATGATATGTATGATGAAATACCACCACACATGAGATTAAGTTAATAATTTAGACCACCTCCAGGTTATTAATATCATCCTTATTTTTAATAATAGAATTTATATTAATAATAATTTCCAACAATGCCATATCCTGAGAAATAGAAATCAAAGTAACAAACTTTATAAATGTTAAGAATGTTGAAACAAATTGTATTAAAAACAATTTAAATTTAAGAAAATAGAAAATTAGAGAAAGAAAAACTAAAAGAATAAAAAACAATAAGATTTTGATGAAATTATAAATGATAAAGCAGAAGTTGATTCTTATACTAGTGAAGAAACTGATCCTGAACCGAGATTAGTATAAAAACCAAGAATTTTAAAGCTAAGACCTATTCCTCCACCTCCATCTTATGATCCAAAAGATGATTAAGCTTAATTAGTTTAATTAATAGGGTATAATATTATAATTAATATTATAGTAAACGTGCTTTGAAGAAATTAAAATAATACTTTATTATGTTATTTTTTTATATTTGGAAATATAATATAATGAAGAAAACTATTTTAGCAAAGAAATAATATGTTATTAAAAAAGGACCTGAAATACTCTAAAAATTCATTGAAGATACACATGGTTTATTTGGAAGAGTATTGAAAAATGTTTTTGATGATCTCTTTCTGCCTAATTTAAATATTTAAATAGTTCCAAAACCAAAATAAAAGATTTCAACTAATCAAATGAATCAAAATATTAAAAAGCTTAAGGAAATTTTAAAAAAGTTATTTGATAGTGTGATTGATAATGCAAATGAAAGTGATTTCACAGAGAATATAATGGTATATTTAAATAGCATTACATGTGAATATGCATATCTATTAGATAGTCAACATTTAAAATTTGAATTAAATAGATTAAATTTTACATATCATGGATCATTAAAAAATATGATACAAAAGAAATAATATATGATGATTATAATATCTATGATTGTCAAAGTATTATTGTATAGGTTGCTGAGTAAAGCTCATATACAAATTAAAAATGTTAAAGCTACTGATTAACTTAAAACTAATATGAAGACTATTACTTCTGCTACTTATGAAATATTTATGTTATTTATTAAAGGAGCATCTCCAATTCAACTAAATAATATACAGGATATACCGATTGAAAATATTGTAAAAGAAAAAAAAGATATGTATTATTAAGTAGATACATTTGATGCAACTGAAGAAGAAATTGCAAAAATAGAAGAAGCTAAATAAAAAGTTAATTCTAAAAATGAAAGAATTGATGAACCTCTTTTATTTCCCATATATAGTGGTAGAGAAATGGCAGCTTTGTATAATTATATATATTTATATATATAGTTTTGATACTGAAAGAATCTTTGTAACAAGTCTTTAATAAATGGTTGAAGGTTGGTGTGAAAAAATTTACAATATGTTATAAAACTATAGAAATCAAAAAGAAATTAAAAGGAAAGAGGAACTTAGAAAAAATAGAGAATAAATCCATAATTTTCTAGCAATCAAAAGAGATAGAGTGAATAAAATTATATAATTAAACTAAGATAAAGATTTATAAATATCTTAAGAAATTGAAGAACTTACAAATAAAATAGCTGAGAATAAATAAAAAGCAAAGCGAGCTAAAGATAATTATGATACTATGATAAAATAAAGAGAAGAAAGGTTTAACAATATGCTAATTGGTGGTCTAAGGAATATGGGTTCGTAACTGCAACATGATAGTCAATAAGAATAACTAATAAAAAGATAGTATTGATTAAGTTAGATAAATTAATTATAATAAATACTTTAATCGAATCAAATTAAATCCAATCAAAAAGATTTTTTAACAATGATTAACATACCTTAAATAAATTAGAAAATTAAAAATTTTCTGTTTACATATTTCAATATGATCAAGACGATTTTTATGTAAAACACTAAAATCATTGTAAAATGCTCATTATTAATTCTTTAATAAACTTTTAATATAAATGAATTGGTAAACAACTTTTATTTTATTAAGTTCATAAGTCTTATATTAAGTTAAGTTATGAAATTCAAAAATAAGATTTATTATTAAATACTACAAAAATAGTTCTTCATTAAACTTTTCGAAAATTCTATTTCATTTTAAATATAATATAATTAACAAACCAATTTATAATTAAATATTTAGTTCATTATGCACTATAAATTAATTAATTAATTAAATCTAAGATTTTAAGGATAATTAAATATTATAAAAAAATCATTTAGAATTTTAATCCTAAACGCTTTTCTTCTCCAAAATTCTTTTACAGATTGAACTTGCAATTAAAATAGATCCACAAACACTTAAAACTGATATTTGAGCACCTCTTAATATATCAAATAAATATGCATATATTAATTGTGTTTAACCTAACATAGCCATTTCAGTTAAATTTCCTTTCATATATGCTCTATTCATTAATAACTATTATAAATATGAAACTATTCCAATTAAACATAATTTCATCAACTCAACCATATTTGGAACTTTCCAAATCAATTTTGGATTCAAGGTAGCCAAAAAAGAAGAAAAAATTATTGAAGTTACACTAAAATATTAAGGAATCACTAATTAATTAACCTTAAATTATTATTGATAATAATTACACAATGTGTTAAATTTTTTATTAATACTTAGACTAGACAAAAGAAAAAGGTAGATATCAACAAAATTACGCATCCTATTAATTAAGTTTCATTTTCTTCGATTGATTCTTATTCACCAATCAATTTTTTTAAGAATGGGGGTTTAACTAATAGAAAAATACCAATAAAGCAAATTAAAAAATGTAATAGTAACTTCCATGAAAATTTTTCTGTTTTCAATATTAATATCGCAAAAATTGTTGTCCAAATAGATGTAGTTTACATTAATACTTAAGCCTCAGAAATATTCACATAAATTAATCCTGCATAAAACAAGAATGTTGCCAAACACCCTAAGAGACTTCTAAGTAATAATTTCTTGTAGATTTCACCATTAAACCCATATAAATTTATTTTTTGTTATTAAGTAGCTAATTTTCCAATAACGCACATAATTAGCCCTCTTCCAAATACTATTTAATTAGCATTCATTCCTATTGTTTTACCTAATAACGAATTTATAGAACTAAACAGTATTCCTGTCATTACATAAAAAACAGGAGCACCTCTACTCCAATTTGATTCAAGATATTTTGTAAAATATTCAATCTATGAAACAATATATTCCATTTTTGCTCAATTATCAAATTTGATATTTGAAAATGGATTTATTTAATGATTTAGAAAACATCTAATTTGAGTTTAAAAGCAGATTACTATTAAATACTGATTTGCTATCATAAACAAAAACATAAAAGAATATATATTAATTTAAATAGATATATATGTTAAAGAAATATAAAATACTTTCATTTTTTAAAATGAATTTTTTTATTATCTATTAAATGAACATATTATATCATTTTTTAGATATACAAGTCTTTTGAGGAATCGAAATATAAATTTATTCTTTTTTGTAAAATTAAAAAAAAAGGATTTAATTAATTAGATAGAAATAATAACAATTATTTTGTCGATAAATTTATCTGTTAATTATTTATAATTTATTCTTTAAAATATGTATAATTTGAAAGCTAATTTGTTTATTAGTTATAAAAGTTATGATTAGTGAATATTTTTTATGACTAATAAATATCATGAGATGAATAATTTTAAAAAAATATGATATTGTTAAAATTAGTAGTGTTTGATGAATCAAGAGGTTAATAATTTGATTGTAAAAAAAGGATATTATTTTTAAAAGATTTAAAAAAAGATTAGATAATGATATTCACAATTATGATATATATTAAATTAAATAAAATATATGAGTTCTGAAGAGAGTGATTCAGAATATCAAGAATTTGTTATAAACTTTAATGAATTAGTCTAAGAAATACAAAAATGTAATGATATTAAATAAGAGTTTAGATTGTACTACAAAATAAAAAGAAAATAGAACAGCTAGATTTTTAAAATAAGCAAAAGCACGAAGAAGTATAATTTTTGTACAATAAATTATAGAAGCAAATCAAATCACTTTTCGAATGCCAGAATATCCAGATCAAAATGTTTCAGAAATAATCTCTTATAATAAAAATTAGGCAGAGAAATTAGTTAAACCTATGAGACATTAAACAAAAAATTTAGAAAATTCTTAAGTAGAACCCTATATTTTTAATGTTCATTTGATACTAAGGTAGATTCAATTTTGATAATTTAGGGATCTCAAATTAAAATAGTAAATACTACGAAATGCATAGAAATAGGTATATTTGAATTTGATTGAATATAACAAATAAAAGTCAAAGAAATTAAAACCAAGAAATTGTTGCTTACATATGTAAATAATATATTATACTAAATATTTTTAGTTATTTAGCTGAAAAAATATATTAAGATAAAATGAAAGAGGCAGCAAAATGTAAGAAATTCAATGAAGGCCCTAAAATTGTTATTCCATTATTCAAGAATACTGCATAGACTAGAAAGGGAAGTATGGAATGATTATAAAAATTTTGGTTTACTTGTCGTATATGTAAAAATTAGTTTATAATTAAATATGTTCTATTTTTGATTGTTAAATTTAAAATTTAATTAAGCCATGAAATATTTATGTAAGACATACAAAATCAATATCCTAAATCTAAAGCAATTGCTAATAACATGTCAGTTGCTCTATGAACTTTCTTTTCATTTACATATATATATTATCTGCTATCAACTTCCCAATCTAATTAACCTACTACCTTTTAAACAGGTTCATCTTTTCCTTTCTTAACATTTTTTTTATCATCCTTTTTTTTAACATCTTTTCCTTTTCCTTTACTTTATTCTTTTTTTTAATCAATCAAAGCTTGCTATGCTTTTTTCTCTTCTAATTCTGCCTCTTTTTCTTTTTGAATCATTTCCATCTTATTTTAAATTAAATCCTATTCATTTTCTAATGGAAACCAATGTTCTGCTGAAGTTTTTGTATCTTCTTTAAATAATCGATATTTTTTATTGAATTATTTATTGTATCCTCTTAACCAATCACATGTTATTTTACATACTCCTAAGATTCTTATTTATTATTCAGGAAATTCATCTTAACCCATAACTGGCTTTTTTTCTCCATCTTCTGCCTAATTTAATTATAAATTTAATTTTTACAATATACATTTTAGGTTCTTCTACTGATACTGTTATTAAAAAACCTTATTCTACTGCGTCTCTTATTTCAACATCAGGATTATAAAGTTATTCAAAACAATATTCAAAATCAACTCTTCCTAATTCATTCTCTATTGTTGCTGTTTCATATTATATTTCTTTAGTTTTTAATTCAATTCCAAATAAATTTGTTGAAATTATATATTTACTTTAAAATAATCTACTATTTTATTCCATTGATGGATATGTATATTTATCTAATAGAATTCCTTCTAAATTTTCTAAAGTTTATATTTTCAATGTAATCTTAAATTACCTTAAATCATTTAAATTTATTTTAGGTTCATCAATTGGTATTATTACTTAAGGTTATTAAACAATTACTGGATCAGGCTACTTTCCAGGTTTTCCTCCTTTTTTATTTTTATCTGCTAATAACTTTTGTTAAAGTTCTAATTCTTCTTATTATTTTCTTAATGCTTCCTATTTTTTAGCTTATTTTTCTTTTTCTGCTTATTCTAATCTGTTTTTAATATCCAAAAAACTTTATTCATCAAAATTTCTTAAATTTAATAGATTATCAACAATATAAATAAAGTATTAAGGCATTAATACTAATGGATTACCATACAAAGAAAGCATTTTTAAATTTGACATTTTTTTACAAGCCTCTACTGAATATTCTAAATCACAAAGTTAATTATGAGCTAAATCTAATCCTATTAATTAAGGCAAGAATTTAGATATAGATTATATTGCATCATCATTTAATAAACAATATCCTAAACCTAAATACTAAAGATTATGTTTTAATAAATTCAAAGTTATTATTGGATTATTAAATAGATGTAATTCAACCAACTATTAAGGAAGATGTTAAACAATTTCAATTTTATTATGATTCAATCTTAATAATTACAAATTCTTGAATTATAATAATTGATTATCCATAAGTGTTATATCTTCAGAATCAAACACAATATTTGTATATGTTTCAATCATATATTCTTTATTGCAAATAAAATCAGCAAATCCATTTTCTGATATGTTTTTGTAAATCTTTTCATTATCTGGAGACCTAAATTTTGATCTATAAATTACCATTATGTAACTTAATCTAAATTAATATTCATTTCATCTTCTGTCAATTCATATAATTTAAATTATTTCAATGGTTTTTTTTCTAAAAGAATTTCCATTTTCATATCTTCTCTTACTTTTCTCCAAAATACATTAGAAAATTGATATTTTTGCATAATGATTCTTAACAATTATTAATATTTATATATAATTATATATATTTATTTAAGATAGTATTATTCATTATTATTTACGTAATGATGACTGTCTATTTGATGAACGAATATATGCTTAATATATATTTTTAGATGCTTATTCTTATGGTCCAATTGTTTAACCACTATATGCAGTTTCCAAATTTTCATATTTTCTTAATAATTCTTAAATTGAATTTTCTTTTTGTTAAATTATATTTTTTGCATCTTTGTTTTCCTAATCAAGAATTCTTATTTAAGTATTAAAGGCTGCTTTCAAATTTTCAATTTAATAATGATGCGACTATTCTAATTTTATCCTTAGATCTTCTCTCTCTTTCAACTTATCTCTTTCTTACAATACCAATCTTGTTTTTAATTATTCATTCTCATCAATTAAAACTTTAAATTCTCTTTCTGGAATTTATTTAATTTGAGAATCAGTTAATTCTTTTTATTTTCTCAATTCTTATTATAAAATATCAACTTTATTTTCAAGACTTCGAATTTTATCTTTCAATATGAATTCAGTTTATTACCATTTAACTTTCCATTCTTCTTATTCAAATGAAGCTATCTTTTCTAATTCTTTTATTTATTCATTTAAAGTTTAATTTTACTATCTTAAATGTTATAAATCTTCTTCCAATGCTTATTTTATTAATATAAATTATTGAATCTAAGTTTCTACTTCCTTATTCTTAACATTTTCTTACTCTTAACAGAGTTATAATTCATTTTCTAATTTAACTACTTATTATCTATAAACACTTTCAACTTCAATTTATGATTATTTTGTTTATATTAATTCTGATTCTATCTATTACATATCCTTTAACTTTAATTATTCAAATTAAGTTTATCTCGATTTCAAAATCTCATTATCTTTCTTTAATAATTCAAACTATCTCTCATAATTATCTCTTAATTATTACCTTTCTGAAATTAAATCTTATATTTCTTTTGATTAAGCTTCATTCTTTTTTTAGTATGTTGAGATTTCTTTTTCTAAAGTAGTCATACTTTATTCATAATTTTTACTTAAAGATTATAAATTAAACTTTTATTCATCTAATAATTATTATTATAACTATGCTAATTGATCTCTATGTATTATTTCTTATTTCTAATATTTAGATTTTTATGTATCAAATTAAATATTTAATTCATTTAATTAATTCTCATAAGAACCTTTCAACTTCATATTTTAAGAAAGCAAAGTTTCAATTTCATTATTTTTTATTTCTAATAATCCTCTTAATTTATCTATTTCTGATTCAACAACTGAAATTTGACTCTAATGAGTTTTTCTTAGATTATCCAAATTTTAAGAATGGAATGTTTCTATCTTAAATCTCATTTATTCAAGCTCTCTATTATATAATCTAAATAAAATCATACTTTTATCTTTCCAACTCAATTTAATTTATCTTATGTCTTAAATTATCATTCTCATTCAAAAGTCTTTATGATTCATTTTCATGTTCTAATCTCATTCTCTATAATTTACTCAATAAATCATCAATCTCTAAATCCTTATCTTATAAAGTCTCTCTAACTAATTATTTATCATTCAATCTTTTTTCATATTCAAATTGATCTACCTTGTCCAATAACCTTTAAACTTCCTTTGATAATTATTATAATTCTAATTCATAATTGTTTCTCATCTACATTGTTGATGATAGTTATTATTCATATTTCTACTTCCATAATTCAGCTTCACTTCTCTTCTATATCATTTATTTTGTCATCTTCTCTAATTCTACATGTAAATCGTTATTCAATTGTGTGTCAGCTTTCCCAGTATGTGTTAGAACATTACTAAATCTAACATCCATTCTCTATAGTTAACCTTCAAGCTCTCGAATTCTTTATCTATAAGGTTCAATCTCATCAAACTGTTTATAACCACTCATGTCGGTTAAATATTAATATTAATAATAAAAACATATATTTATTAAATTATATCAAAAAAACAATAACACTAAAATTTAATATAAAATGAAGTTTTATTTTGATACTCCTCCTCAAAAAAATAAATATTTTTAGTTAAAATAAGATCCTAAATAAAAAATCCATTAACATTTACATAAAATAATTTGTTACTTAAACAAAATAGAAAACCTCCAAAATTTTAACAAATCTATGTGTCAAATTATATAATAGAATAGTTTAGTCTTTTTATTCAGCTAATGTTTGATAAAACTCATAAAATATTCTATTTTGGAATTTTCTAATACTGAAATTTTAAATAATATATTCTAATTTAACTCTTTATCTTTAATTAAAAAGCTAAAATTAAAATTTATGTTGCTTTGTCTAAGAAGGCTGAGTTTATAGGCTTTTATAACGATAATTTTCTTCTATTCATTACGAACATTGTTTTTTTTATTAAAAAAATAATTTTGGGTAACTATTTGATATTTCAATTTTAATTAAATTTTTGTATTTCTAATTCGATTTTCATTATTTAAAATTATAAACAATAAATAGTTTAATAAAAAAAGATATTATAAATTTATACTTAAAGATTTTTTAAAAAATTTATTTGATTTTAAATATTAATTAAAAGAAATTCTCTCCCTTTTAAGTGTTATTTAGTATAATAAAATTAAGAAGTCTTTGACATCAAAACTGTAGTAAAATTTAATTATTTTTATTAATTAATATTAATTTATTATTAAGGTATGAAACAGAAACTAAATAGGTTTAGAATTAATATGATATAAGATTTGCTTATTTTATTTGTAAATGTGTTCCATTTAGATTCTTTTTCTAATTGAGATAATGAAATGGAACTATAAATTTTGGTAACAAGTATTTTTAAAAATCTTTGATTGTATTCAGAATAATGAATAAGTCATATATAACACTTGGTTATTCAGTTTTAGGATGAGGTTTCATAGAGGTTAAGTTAGTTAATGAATCAGATGAAGTTACTTTAAAACTTTAATGTGACTAAGATTAAGATTGATTTATGTTTGCTATTTATTTATTGGTTTTTGTAATGGTTATGTAAATCTTGAAAGTAACATTAAATCTTTATGTTGAGAAAAAGGAAAACAAGAAAATAAAAATTATTATAATAAATGGACAAGCAGTCTCGTTTAAATTAAGAACAGATTCTGAGATGCATCAGAAATCATCGAGATTTAAATGAAATCTTGACAAAATAAAAAGATCATAGTTCATAAGAATTATTTGATGACATCGATAAAGCAACCCTGAACTAATCTAATGAAAGTAAGCAAAGTTAAGAAAGCAAATCAAATAGCGATAAAATAGATAGGGCCATATAAATGTTTACAGGTAAAGCCAATAAACATGAAATAACACTAGAACCTAAAGTGATATTGTATGCAAAACAAGATAATTTTTCATAAGACCAGATGATGGAATAAATTTCTGAAGTTTTTAAGAATAAGTCCTTTGACTAAAAAGTGGGTTCAAATCTTTCAACCGAAATATCAAATGAACCTGGTTTTTAATTGGGATCATCTTGTTAATCATTGTTAACAAGTGGTTCTGAAACTGAAAGAAGAAAGAGAAAAACAATTTCAGAAGAAGAAGCACACTATTTTTTAGTAAGAATAGATTAAGTAATGAATTAATCGGATGAAAGAACCACAATAATGATAAAAAATATCCCTAATAAATATACAGTGCAAATGCTTTAAGATTTAATTGATCATAGACATAGCAATTATTATGACTTTTTATATCTTCCAATAGACTTTAAGGTAATTAAATAATGTTATTATAAATTAGAATAAGTGTAATATGGGGTATGCATTCATAAATTTTGTACATCCTTTTTACATTATTTAATTTTATAAGGATTTTCATGATAATGGATGGCCTCATTTTAATAGCGAGAAAGTAAAGTTTTTAAAATATCAAATTTAGATTTGTGAATTGAGATATGCAAGAATATAAGGACGTTAAGCATTAGTATAGCATTTTCAATTTTCAAGTGTGATGAACCAAAAGGTTAAAATAACTAAAATTATATTAGGACAAGAAACTTAAACCAGTTATAGTGCCATAAAGTGAATTATCAAGAATTCACCAATTAATTTAAGTAAATCACAAAAATATTTTTTAAGAGATAAAAATAATGATACAAATGATATCGATTTTTTTTCACATTTTTTTGGTGTTTTTATATATATAATTAACTAATCAATAATTGTTTGTTGCTTTTCCTGGATTCAAAATATTAAAAGTTTCAATAGATCTAACAGCATTTAATTATTTTGCAAAATCAGCTAATGTAGGTTTATATTAGCTTCCTCTTAACATTAATACAGATTCTTTTCCACTTCCAACTATGCTTTCAGTCATCTTTCCTTTAGCTTTGAGTAACTTATTTAACATTGATTTTATTTCCGTTTTCAGTTCATTTGCTGTTTATAAATTTGTATTTTCAATTTCATTCTAAGAATTAGATAAATATTTTACTTTTGTAGTTTTTAATTCCTTTGTTAATTATTTCAATTAAATTGCTAAATTTTGTCTTTCTTAAGGAGAAACACTTTCTATTTAAGTACTATATTCTTTTAAAAAGTCAGTATTGATCTCCATTACATTAGAATTACGACAATTTAATAATTCAGGTTTATTCTATGTTTTTGATCTTTATTTATTTATTTCTCTACTAGTATTTTAGCTACATGTTCTGCTTTTTACACTTACAATACAACCAAATTGATTATCTCCAACATTTTCTTTATTAGTTTAACATTCAATCCTTTTTCTTAATTCCATTACTTTATCTTAGTGTAATTGATTTTTTTGCTGATAAATAGATTCTAACTATTATATTTAATATTTTAGTTCGGTATTTTCATTCTCTAATTTCATCATTGCAATAGAGCTCTTCTTCTTTGCTTCTATTAGTTCTCTTGAATACTCTTCTAAAGTACTTTAGATTTCTTTGTATACTTTACACTTAAAATATAATTAATGTTATCGAATTACATTGGTTCTTCCTTCTCCTTAATTCCAAGCTTGCATTATTGTATCATTAAACTTCTTCTAATGTTCTTCTCTTTCTTTGATCTCTTAAATTTACATATAAAGAAACTAATTTCTTTATTCAAGCATTGCTTTTTCATTTTTCCAATCGTTGAGTGACATAATTTAAAATAATTAACGATATAATCACAGTTTCTTAAATTTTAATAACAAAAAATCCCCTCAATTTCCTCAATCATTTCTTTTTCAACAGAATAACCTTAGAGATCATAATTCTATTGAACTTTAAGTATTACTGCCTTTTTTCATAGCTTTTCTCTAATATTAAAATTAATTCTTATTTATTTCTTGTTTAAATAAATTCTTAATAAAGAAGTAACATTGACTAAAAATTGTTTAGAAATATAATGATTGTTGATAATTTATAATGTTATTTTTATTTAAAACAATAATTATTGAAAAAGAATTATGTAATAAAATAACAGCAAATCGATTGTTTTAAAATAAAATTTAGTAACAAAGCTAATAAATAAATTTTATGAAATAATGTATCTGAATAAACTTTTAGTATAAAAAAATAAAGTTAATGGTAGGAATAAGTCTTATACAATGATTATAATAAATTATAAAAAAAATTTCATTTTTTTATTTTTGGTTTCTATTATGTTTCTAATATCTATTGAGATAAACTAGTAATTTAAGATCCTTGAGTTTTAAGAGGTTTATCCAATTGTTAAACATTTGGAGACTTGAAAAATAATGTTTTTAATTTCATTTGGTCAAGTTCACTTGGATTTTTACCATGATATCTTGTAGTTAAACATTATCTTTGTAAAGGAGAATGAACTCTTTACCTTTGAAGTTTTACAATTTATTATTTTCTAAAAAATTAATAATATATATTACTATTCTACAACTACATCAGCAAGTTTAGATAACGCTAACTCAATATTTTTGATTTTTTCTGTATATTCACAGCATTTTTTTAATGTAATAATTTCAATTTGACTACTCATTACCTTAACCTTATTTCCCATTCTTGTCATCATACTATTGATTTATTCTACATTTTATTTTCTAGTTTCCTTTATGAATGTCATCAAACCTAATTCCAATTAATCAAGTAATGATCTAATTGATGCTTCCTCTTCTTAAATTGGAATATTAAATTGTAATAATAGTCCATTTAGTTATTCTTTGTAACTTTCAATTTCTTAAAAAAAACTCTAATTCTATTTTTATGATTATTCAAACTTTTATTTTAATTTCATATAATCTTTCTTCAAATTTTCATTTTATTACTTCAATTAATCCATTGTTTATCTATTATTAATAGTAGTATTAGTATTTGTTGTTGTCACATTTTATTATTTAATGTCATAATTTGTATTAGTATTGTTACGTTATTTTTACCTTAATACATCATGGAATGTGACATATTTACTTGACTTTGGATCATAAAATTATGGTAATTATTTGTTTAAAGGAGATAGAGACTTTGTGTATTTTTTTTGGGTCATTGTTTAAGGCTATAGGTCTTATTATTTTTCACTTGTCTATTCATCAAATAAATCAATGTCATCAATTTATTAATTTCGTTTTTTACAGATTTCTGATTAATTGTATATTTGCTCTGATCTACAATGGCAATTTTCTAAAGATAATTATAAGAAAACTTTACTTTCAACTACATTTAATACTTTTAATTGCAATCCTTCAAAAACAGGATTTCCAAATAAATTTATTACATTAATTTTAGATTAAGTTTCTAGATAATACACTTCAGCTATATTTTTTAATTCATTGCATTCTAGATCTACTTCAACAAGTTATGGTAAAGTTTTAAGTTATTCTATGGTTTTAATCTAAAATATCTTTATATATTACTTTATTATTCTTTAAGAATAAATGAGTTAGTTGAGTTAGATTACTAAACCAATGAACACTTTATAATAAATTGTTAGACAAATCAATCTGTTTCAAATTTTTTAGATGAGAGATATCTAGAAATTCATGCATATTTCATACTTGATAAATTTTATAGTAAATTATTATTAATTTCCAATGTTATTAAGGAAGAAGGTAACAACCACATTTATTCTATATTATTGAATGATAAATTGAGATGTTAAATTTTAAGTTATTGAATGTAAGTTTATTCACCCTTAAAATTATTGCCTTATAGATTTATTATTGTCTAAGATTTAATTGATATATTTCATTACATAATTATTCAGATTCAAGGACTAATCAAGCATTTCAAGATTCTTAAAGGAAAGATCAATACTCATTAAATGGCACCAAATTTAAAATTTAAATATAATTAAAATACTCAAAGTTTGCAACAAATTATATTTTTAATATATTGGCAAAATCTACTTACTTTTGATTATACTTTGGCATGACTTATTAATTCATTTATATTAATGTCAAAGACAACTGGACAAAGATTCAAAGACTTTAATACTACATTGAGATGTTGCAATTAAGTGTCTACAAATACTTCTTTGTGTAATTTAGTTATGTTCTTAATCATTCTGATAAATAATTACAATAATTTCTTTTTGATTTTGTATAACAAGTAAATGGACTTGTAATGAGTGTTTTAACTACTTGTAGAGGTTTAAAAATTGCAACAAGTCCATTTATTTCTCTTCTATTGGTTTAAGACCTGATTTTTATATATAGATACCTGCATAGTCTTTCACAAAGTTTCATGTCTCTTATTTATCTATAGATTTCTTCATAATGTAGAGTGACAAATGAGTCTTCTTCAGATACGATGTTCATTATTGTTATAATTTTTATTTAAAATATTCCTATAATACATCTTCATATCGTTTTGGTTTCTCGTATTTAGATTATCTATTACTAATGCTTCCCTTTAAATTTTCAAGTTTTAATTTGATTCTTGCATTTTCTTTTTTGATTTCTTCTCCTTCTTAATTTCTTCTCTTTAATCTGGGTAAAGAAACACTTGTTTTATCAATAGAGGGACTACTCTAATGAATTCTCTCTATGGTTTATTTAATTTTTTGATTTGAAATGGCCAATTATTGTTTATATTGCAATTGTTCAAAATGATTAACCCTTTATTTGTACAGTTTCATAGATTGTGCTTAAATAAATAACAATAATTACACAATTTCACTAGAACTTTTGATTCTTGCATTTTTTGATTCTTCCTAGACTTTATTGCTTTTAAAGCATTAATATGTCCAAGAAAGTAAGCCTAGTACATAGTATCATTTAATTAATTTGTTTGTTTCATATATATGAAATGAAATTTAATAATAATTATTTTAAGATGGGCAGAGTTTTTGATGGAATGTACATTTATTAGATTTAATCTGAATCAAAATATCCAATTAAATCTCTATTCCTACTATCAGTATGCACAATCAAATTCTTTTTGTATGGATGTTCATTTTCAGTTTAGATTTTTTCAAAATTCTTTCCATAATGAGCACAGATTTCACATTCAGAGGATTACAATTTGAATGCCAACTTTCCCCCAATCATTTACATTTTGATGTAATTCCTTTCTATCTTTTATCTATACATTTCCAGATTAAAATCATCTAATGAAGGACTCTAGTGTCTATATTCTTAGGTTTTTCTGTGATACAATGCAATTTATTATATACCTATATTTTTTATATGGTCATTCTATTATACTATTCCATCAAGATATCTATTCATAAATATTACAGACATTTCCATATCTTAAATCCCATTATACCCTTTTGAAAAAAGATAGTATGCTTTCAATTCATACTCTTGATCTGAATAGTACCAACTTAACTTTAATAATTTCTTGCCTATTATTAACAATTTTTCAAATTATTTCAATCTATTTTATAGCAATCCAATTCTATAATACACCATCATTTTACATTAGAATAATTGATGTTTGTTTGCTGTATCATTCATGTGTTTATATTATTATAATGCTGCTTTTGTGTGTCCATAAGTTTCTTGAATTATTGCTAAAAGAAAAGTAAATAGCAATCCTAAAGAAAAACACTGTGTCTTACATTTATTTTAAAGAACTATCAGATAGATTTCTATTTTATCGTAATCAGATCCTAATATATTCATTAAATCTATGGAAAGGTTAAGAATGTCTTGAGCTTTAGTTGCATAGTGTTTTGATGCTATTGCTAATTTATCAAGTTCAAGGATAACTGAATTAAGCAAAATTTTAGATGACTATTTAATAGTTTGAATTTCAAGCATATTATTAGGTTATGACATTTTTATAGTTGATCTTTTAAATCTAAACTAATGAGTGACTTTCTTAACTCTATTTTTTATGAAATAATTTGACTCTAAATGAGGAAGAGTTGCATCTGTTGTTGTATTAATTGTAGTAGAATTAATCGATTTTATTGAAAGATTCGACGCGATTCTTTTTCTATCTGAATCTGTAGATAATCTTGTATTTTTTCGCATAATTTATATGTGTTAATCAATAATATTTAGTAATCAAGCTAATAATTTTCAAGGTGAAAAATTATCCCAAGGTGAAATAAATACATTAATATGACTTTCAAAATGAATTTTTCTTTTGATTTATTTGTAATTCTTTTGTTTAGGTTTAGCACTTCTGAATTTCAGATCCATTTTCAACGTCGCACCTTGACAGAGCATAATGTTTTAGGTTAATCGTTCATCAGTTGAACAGATCAATGATTATCGACGGCCAACCTGTTTTAAACGCTGGCAGTAAGGAGAGGCTTTTTTGGTGAATTAAAACGTTCGGTTTAGGTCAATTGTAAGAAGTGGGAGCATCATCTATTCGTTACTTAACATATTATTTTTATCAATAATGTAGAGTTTCGTTTTTGTTCATATTGAACTGCACATTGGAATTTTTCTTCTTGCTTTCTTTGCGTGTATCACTTGAAACATTTACACCCTTGCTATTGAAGATTGTGTTATGGTATGTATGTTTGAGCAATTCTTTCTCAGCCTAATCGAAAGTGTGTAACATATCCTAATATGCAAATGCTATTTTTCTCCATATCCTATCCTTTAGTAGCCGAATCATAAGCATACTTATATTGATTCACCTGTTGTTTTCATTCTTCTTTTCAAAAACATCACAAGAACAAAGCATATTGATATAATCAAAATGTATTTAAACATCGAAGAATGCTCATTAGTCTCCATTTACTGTTAATATTAATGATTTTAAAATCTGCTAAAGAAAACGAAACTCTTCCAACTAAAACACTATCTAATATAACAAGACTGTTAAAAAGTAAGATCCCTCTCAATAATCAAAATCCTTAAACATCTTTGCTTGATGATTATAAATTAGAAGCCTAAATTGGACAAGGATAATTTGCTCAAGTTCGAATTTGTCGATCTAAAGAGAATGGACAACGCTTTGCTATGAAAATATATTAAAAATGTAAGTTAGATCAGAAAACCTTAAATGGAATTCATCGAGAGATTTCAATTCTAAAGTAGTTGGAACATCAGAATATCGTTAAATTACATAATTCTTTAGAAGATGAAAAATGTGTATTAAATTATTATATTTAGATTTACCTTCTACTTAATTATGCTTCTTCCGTATCACTAGCCGAATTTACTAAAGATAGATAATTATCAGATCAACAGATTAAAATTATATTCAAATAATTGATGATGGCTGTTCAATACTTACATACAAAAAGTANCATCTGTTGTTGTATTAATTGTAGTAGAATTAATCGATTTTATTGAAAGATTCGACGCGATTCTTTTTCTATCTGAATCTGTAGATAATCTTGTATTTTTTCGCATAATTTATATGTGTTAATCAATAATATTTAGTAATCAAGCTAATAATTTTCAAGGTGAAAAATTATCCCAAGGTGAAATAAATACATTAATATGACTTTCAAAATGAATTTTTCTTTTGATTTATTTGTAATTCTTTTGTTTAGGTTTAGCACTTCTGAATTTCAGATCCATTTTCAACGTCGCACCTTGACAGAGCATAATGTTTTAGGTTAATCGTTCATCAGTTGAACAGATCAATGATTATCGACGGCCAACCTGTTTTAAACGCTGGCAGTAAGGAGAGGCTTTTTTGGTGAATTAAAACGTTCGGTTTAGGTCAATTGTAAGAAGTGGGAGCATCATCTATTCGTTACTTAACATATTATTTTTATCAATAATGTAGAGTTTCGTTTTTGTTCATATTGAACTGCACATTGGAATTTTTCTTCTTGCTTTCTTTGCGTGTATCACTTGAAACATTTACACCCTTGCTATTGAAGATTGTGTTATGGTATGTATGTTTGAGCAATTCTTTCTCAGCCTAATCGAAAGTGTGTAACATATCCTAATATGCAAATGCTATTTTTCTCCATATCCTATCCTTTAGTAGCCGAATCATAAGCATACTTATATTGATTCACCTGTTGTTTTCATTCTTCTTTTCAAAAACATCACAAGAACAAAGCATATTGATATAATCAAAATGTATTTAAACATCGAAGAATGCTCATTAGTCTCCATTTACTGTTAATATTAATGATTTTAAAATCTGCTAAAGAAAACGAAACTCTTCCAACTAAAACACTATCTAATATAACAAGACTGTTAAAAAGTAAGATCCCTCTCAATAATCAAAATCCTTAAACATCTTTGCTTGATGATTATAAATTAGAAGCCTAAATTGGACAAGGATAATTTGCTCAAGTTCGAATTTGTCGATCTAAAGAGAATGGACAACGCTTTGCTATGAAAATATATTAAAAATGTAAGTTAGATCAGAAAACCTTAAATGGAATTCATCGAGAGATTTCAATTCTAAAGTAGTTGGAACATCAGAATATCGTTAAATTACATAATTCTTTAGAAGATGAAAAATGTGTATTAAATTATTATATTTAGATTTACCTTCTACTTAATTATGCTTCTTCCGTATCACTAGCCGAATTTACTAAAGATAGATAATTATCAGATCAACAGATTAAAATTATATTCAAATAATTGATGATGGCTGTTCAATACTTACATACAAAAAGTATTTCTCATAGAGACATTAAATTGGAGAACATTCTTTATAGTTAACAAATAGTTTTGATTGACTTTGGATTTGCAATACAAACAGATAAATTATGTTCGGTTTAATGTGGAACTCCTAATTATATGGCTCCTGAGTTATTAATTAAATAACCATACAATCCATTTGCCTCTGATATATGGGCATGTGGAATTGTATTACATTTATTATTAGTTGGAGAATTCCCAAAAAATAATAAAATATCAAATTCAATTTCTGGACCATTATAAAAAATTGTATTATCTTGTTTAGATAAAAATGCCGAAAGAAGATGGACTGCCGACAAAGTACTAAATGAACTCAATCAAATTAGTTATTAATGAATCATTATTTTTTAATAATTTTTATAGAAAATATAGATGAATATTCTCTTTCGATAGGTTGCCAATCCTAAAAATTCTGAAATGGTTGGTGAATAGCCACCAAAAAAACTATTACTTTTATTTTGGCTTAATAGTATAATAAAATTATAATTTTAATAAAATATTTCAATAATTTTTTTCATATATATATCAAAGAGATAGATAAGGTAATTAAGGGAAATAGAATTTTTTATAAATAGATAGATCTTATTATGATATAAGAATGGAAAACCAATGCAATTTAAAGATTTTAATGGAGCATTGGAGAGTTTTATGATGTAAAGGAGTCTGGAAAAGAGGAAATGGATGAAGAGATTCGCATATAATGATAAATAATAAATGATTTAATATAAGGGGGTGGTATATAGTTGATCAATGGAAATAAATATGAGGGATTCTTTAAAAATGATCTAAGAGATAGTTTAGGTATATGTTATCAGTAAATTAGGAAGTTATTTAAAGAATAAAAGTTATAAATAACTGAGAATTAGAATTTCAGAAATACATATTTAAGGAATATTTAACTTGTTCAGTTAATAAATCAAGCTGATAAACAGCAAGAGATCATTAAAGGTTAGACCAAATTTAATGATAGAGAAAGAATTCTACTGAAAATAGAACAAAATGAATTTTTTTATATAAATTCATAGAGAAGATGTTTTTAAATAGAAAAGAATAATTAATAAGGATTCAGAATTTAAAAATAGGCCCAATAACTAAGTCTAAACTTTTACACAATAAATATAAGCCAATTTTTCAAAAATACCATAATTATCCCAATTCAAGTATTAAAATCAAAACGATAAGAAAAATTAGTTAAGTTTTAGAAAAATAATGGAGATCCAGTGAGGTAGTAAAAAATGTAAGATTTTGATCAATTATATTATCATCACTTTTTCGATTATTATAATTTTTTATCTTCGAAAATCTTCTTTAAGAATTAAGGAATTCTTTATGAATTTTGCTCCAAAGTTCTTGAAATTATGTACATTATACTTTTTGAATTCGATTATCATTTTTTATCCACGTAAGAGATCCCTTAATATTTCTGATCTTTGCTTGTATTCAATGCTATTTTGAACATCTTGTGGTAATTTACTTTCAAATGGATCATATTAAGCAGTTCCTTTATGCATATTTTTGTAGAAATATAAAGGATCTATATATAAATAGATAAAGTACCTTGGTAAGATTCTTAAGCCATAGTAACTTTTTGAATATATCTCTAATCATATGGAATGTACCATTTATCATAATACTATTTATCATCAATTTTAAGATAAGGAAGAGATGGCTACTTGGTTCGAATAACTTTAGGACGAGCTTTAATGTTCTACTTCTATTCTTAAAAATTTATTCTAATATTACTTAAGGTAGGTTTTTAATCTGGTTCTGTGATTTGTAATTCGCTAAGTTACATTCTTCTTTAGATAGATTTTTAGGCATTTTAGTCCAGCTGAGTTAAAAAATCTGGTCCCTCTGATTTCAAACGCTTTGATAAAAGAAAGGGAGGAGATATTGATTAGAAATGACTTGAGTTAGTTGATTTTTACATTTACAATTATATAATTAGGTTAATATTATTTAACATTTGTTAATAAAATCAATCAGGTATAATTTAATTACTATTTTCTTATCCTTGAGTAATTTCTTCTAAACTCTTTCCTTTTGTTTCAGGAATTAGAAATGTAAATCCTAAACCTATTAACATAAATATAGAGAAAGTCAACATAATAGCTTTGAAATTGTCTGCTCCTAAACCTAAAAACCAAACTTAAGATATGATTGCTCCTAATTTACCAGAAGCAGCTGAAATTCCATGACAAGTAGAACGATATCTGGTTGGAAATACTTCTCCTGGTATAATAAAGGTAGTAGCATTAGGTCCAAAATTATTGAATAGATTTGCTAATGTATAAAGTGTAATAAATAGAAGTTAACCTAAAATATCTTTACATAAACCCATTATTAAAAATAAAATAGTTAATGCAACAAATCCCATGATTTAAATTGTTTTTCTTCCCCATTTATCAACAAAAAGAACTGTTAACCAATATCCAGGAACTGTTCCTAAAGCTGAAGTTATTAAATTTCCATAAATTGCCTATTTCAAAATTTCATATTAACTTAAATTATCTCCTCCTCCAAATCCTATTTATTTTAAAATTGTTGATTAGTTTAAATTAATTCCATAAAACCCAACATCTAATGCAAACCAAGCCATAGATGTGCCTAATAACACTTTTCCATGTTTCCATTTAATTAAATACAATTTTAATTCTTTAAATGATGGTTTCTATTCTCTTTTTTTCTTTTCATCTTAATTTTAATCATCAAAATTTGAATCATCTTTTTTTAAAACCTATTAAATATTTCTAGCTCCTTTTTCTACATCTCCTTTAATGTCCATTGTAAATCTTGGTGTTTCAGGAATTGTCATACGAAAATATATTGCTACTAAACCAGGAATAGCTCCAAATGCTACTATTATTCTCCAAATATGATCAATTTAAAGATAATTAAGTGGATCTTCACTGTTTAAAGAATTACTGAAAGAGAATAAAACTATTAATGATACTATACTCCCAGTTAAAATTCCAAATCCTTACATTGCAAATACAGCTGCTATCATAGCACCTCTATTTTTAGTATTTGCAAATTCAGAAGTTATTATTGCAGATAAAGGATAATCTCCTCCTATACCTATACCTAAGAAAAATCTCCATATAATAAGCATTCCTACTACTGTTAATCCATTAGGTGAAGCTGTGTTTGCTGCAAATGCAGAAGTTATAGTAGTAAAAACTATTATCAATAATTCTGTNTATGTTATCAGTAAATTAGGAAGTTATTTAAAGAATAAAAGTTATAAATAACTGAGAATTAGAATTTCAGAAATACATATTTAAGGAATATTTAACTTGTTCAGTTAATAAATCAAGCTGATAAACAGCAAGAGATCATTAAAGGTTAGACCAAATTTAATGATAGAGAAAGAATTCTACTGAAAATAGAACAAAATGAATTTTTTTATATAAATTCATAGAGAAGATGTTTTTAAATAGAAAAGAATAATTAATAAGGATTCAGAATTTAAAAATAGGCCCAATAACTAAGTCTAAACTTTTACACAATAAATATAAGCCAATTTTTCAAAAATACCATAATTATCCCAATTCAAGTATTAAAATCAAAACGATAAGAAAAATTAGTTAAGTTTTAGAAAAATAATGGAGATCCAGTGAGGTAGTAAAAAATGTAAGATTTTGATCAATTATATTATCATCACTTTTTCGATTATTATAATTTTTTATCTTCGAAAATCTTCTTTAAGAATTAAGGAATTCTTTATGAATTTTGCTCCAAAGTTCTTGAAATTATGTACATTATACTTTTTGAATTCGATTATCATTTTTTATCCACGTAAGAGATCCCTTAATATTTCTGATCTTTGCTTGTATTCAATGCTATTTTGAACATCTTGTGGTAATTTACTTTCAAATGGATCATATTAAGCAGTTCCTTTATGCATATTTTTGTAGAAATATAAAGGATCTATATATAAATAGATAAAGTACCTTGGTAAGATTCTTAAGCCATAGTAACTTTTTGAATATATCTCTAATCATATGGAATGTACCATTTATCATAATACTATTTATCATCAATTTTAAGATAAGGAAGAGATGGCTACTTGGTTCGAATAACTTTAGGACGAGCTTTAATGTTCTACTTCTATTCTTAAAAATTTATTCTAATATTACTTAAGGTAGGTTTTTAATCTGGTTCTGTGATTTGTAATTCGCTAAGTTACATTCTTCTTTAGATAGATTTTTAGGCATTTTAGTCCAGCTGAGTTAAAAAATCTGGTCCCTCTGATTTCAAACGCTTTGATAAAAGAAAGGGAGGAGATATTGATTAGAAATGACTTGAGTTAGTTGATTTTTACATTTACAATTATATAATTAGGTTAATATTATTTAACATTTGTTAATAAAATCAATCAGGTATAATTTAATTACTATTTTCTTATCCTTGAGTAATTTCTTCTAAACTCTTTCCTTTTGTTTCAGGAATTAGAAATGTAAATCCTAAACCTATTAACATAAATATAGAGAAAGTCAACATAATAGCTTTGAAATTGTCTGCTCCTAAACCTAAAAACCAAACTTAAGATATGATTGCTCCTAATTTACCAGAAGCAGCTGAAATTCCATGACAAGTAGAACGATATCTGGTTGGAAATACTTCTCCTGGTATAATAAAGGTAGTAGCATTAGGTCCAAAATTATTGAATAGATTTGCTAATGTATAAAGTGTAATAAATAGAAGTTAACCTAAAATATCTTTACATAAACCCATTATTAAAAATAAAATAGTTAATGCAACAAATCCCATGATTTAAATTGTTTTTCTTCCCCATTTATCAACAAAAAGAACTGTTAACCAATATCCAGGAACTGTTCCTAAAGCTGAAGTTATTAAATTTCCATAAATTGCCTATTTCAAAATTTCATATTAACTTAAATTATCTCCTCCTCCAAATCCTATTTATTTTAAAATTGTTGATTAGTTTAAATTAATTCCATAAAACCCAACATCTAATGCAAACCAAGCCATAGATGTGCCTAATAACACTTTTCCATGTTTCCATTTAATTAAATACAATTTTAATTCTTTAAATGATGGTTTCTATTCTCTTTTTTTCTTTTCATCTTAATTTTAATCATCAAAATTTGAATCATCTTTTTTTAAAACCTATTAAATATTTCTAGCTCCTTTTTCTACATCTCCTTTAATGTCCATTGTAAATCTTGGTGTTTCAGGAATTGTCATACGAAAATATATTGCTACTAAACCAGGAATAGCTCCAAATGCTACTATTATTCTCCAAATATGATCAATTTAAAGATAATTAAGTGGATCTTCACTGTTTAAAGAATTACTGAAAGAGAATAAAACTATTAATGATACTATACTCCCAGTTAAAATTCCAAATCCTTACATTGCAAATACAGCTGCTATCATAGCACCTCTATTTTTAGTATTTGCAAATTCAGAAGTTATTATTGCAGATAAAGGATAATCTCCTCCTATACCTATACCTAAGAAAAATCTCCATATAATAAGCATTCCTACTACTGTTAATCCATTAGGTGAAGCTGTGTTTGCTGCAAATGCAGAAGTTATAGTAGTAAAAACTATTATCAATAATTCTGTTCCATACATTTTCTTTCTACCTAATAAANACTATTTTCTTATCCTTGAGTAATTTCTTCTAAACTCTTTCCTTTTGTTTCAGGAATTAGAAATGTAAATCCTAAACCTATTAACATAAATATAGAGAAAGTCAACATAATAGCTTTGAAATTGTCTGCTCCTAAACCTAAAAACCAAACTTAAGATATGATTGCTCCTAATTTACCAGAAGCAGCTGAAATTCCATGACAAGTAGAACGATATCTGGTTGGAAATACTTCTCCTGGTATAATAAAGGTAGTAGCATTAGGTCCAAAATTATTGAATAGATTTGCTAATGTATAAAGTGTAATAAATAGAAGTTAACCTAAAATATCTTTACATAAACCCATTATTAAAAATAAAATAGTTAATGCAACAAATCCCATGATTTAAATTGTTTTTCTTCCCCATTTATCAACAAAAAGAACTGTTAACCAATATCCAGGAACTGTTCCTAAAGCTGAAGTTATTAAATTTCCATAAATTGCCTATTTCAAAATTTCATATTAACTTAAATTATCTCCTCCTCCAAATCCTATTTATTTTAAAATTGTTGATTAGTTTAAATTAATTCCATAAAACCCAACATCTAATGCAAACCAAGCCATAGATGTGCCTAATAACACTTTTCCATGTTTCCATTTAATTAAATACAATTTTAATTCTTTAAATGATGGTTTCTATTCTCTTTTTTTCTTTTCATCTTAATTTTAATCATCAAAATTTGAATCATCTTTTTTTAAAACCTATTAAATATTTCTAGCTCCTTTTTCTACATCTCCTTTAATGTCCATTGTAAATCTTGGTGTTTCAGGAATTGTCATACGAAAATATATTGCTACTAAACCAGGAATAGCTCCAAATGCTACTATTATTCTCCAAATATGATCAATTTAAAGATAATTAAGTGGATCTTCACTGTTTAAAGAATTACTGAAAGAGAATAAAACTATTAATGATACTATACTCCCAGTTAAAATTCCAAATCCTTACATTGCAAATACAGCTGCTATCATAGCACCTCTATTTTTAGTATTTGCAAATTCAGAAGTTATTATTGCAGATAAAGGATAATCTCCTCCTATACCTATACCTAAGAAAAATCTCCATATAATAAGCATTCCTACTACTGTTAATCCATTAGGTGAAGCTGTGTTTGCTGCAAATGCAGAAGTTATAGTAGTAAAAACTATTATCAATAATTCTGTTCCATACATTTTCTTTCTACCTAATAAATCTGCCAAATATCCAAACAAAAGTTAACCAATCAACGTTCCAACCAAAGCAGATTATTTTAATAAAGTTTCAGATACAGGATACAATTTATCTGCTTTTTTTATTATTGTATCTCCATCACGCACTTCCTCAGGATAATATACCATTCCAATCATTATTACAGCCAATTGAATTATAAATAAATCATAAGCATCTGTAAAAAATCCTATCCCAGAAACCAAACAAGCTTTGATATGGAACCATCCAAATTTTGCATTATTTAATGCATCTAAAGCTTCTTTTTTCTCTAATAAAGGATCTTTCTACATTTCAATTATTTATCATTGTGTCATCTTTATCATCTTTTAATTCTAATTTTATAATATGTCATATGACTCGATTTTTTATTATATTATTTAAACTTAATTATAATGTTTTATAAATAATTAATTGTATTTGAAATAAATTTTGATAATTCATATTATTGAATTATTTAAATTTATTTGTGTTCTCAAATATAAAGTTCCATATTCTTTGCAAAATTTATAGAATAATTTAAATAAATTAACGAGATTAGATTTAAATAATAAAAATTTATTTTTCATTAAAATAATTGTAAAATATAATTTTAACATTAGAAATAATCAATTTATGGATTAAATTAAATTAAATTATGATTAAAAAATACATGTCTTCTTTAACAGAGGCTTATCGAAATCAATAATTTAAAGAGCTGAAGTATCAAAATAATTAGTGTAGCTATATAAATTTAATAAATTTCATATTTTCTTATTTATTTAAATAAAGAATGCAAAAATATTTATTAATCATATTAATATTTTAAAATTTTCCTTAAAACATCTGCAATAATGAGAAATTTTCTTTTTCAACTTAAAGACTTTTACATTTAGCAATTTCTCACTATCAAAGGAATATGGAGAAAGTCTCTTGAACTATCAATAGTGTTTTTGATTGTCGAAAATATTTAGTTATTATCCTTAATTACTCAATCAATACCTATTATTAATAGAGCCATATATTTAGACTTCATCCATAGTATTTTGAATATATTTCGGTTTAAATGAATTATTAATATTATTAGATTCTAGAGTGTCTTTGGAGAGTCTATTGAAATCCACATTTTGTACATGTTGATAGGATTTACACTGACCTTCTTAACTTTTATCAGCTTATTAATTTTGATCTTAAATACTTCAGTTAGAACAAATTAAAATGGATAAATAATTGAGATGACACTTGAAATTGTATTATTATTCTAAATTTAATTTAGAATAGATAGAAATAAATAGAGTAAAATAATCTAATCAAATAATTTATCTCAGTTTACATGCAAATATATTAAATGTTAATGAGGATACCTTTGTTGTATTCCCATTTTCACATTTTGAATTACTATTAAATGAAAAGTATTAATTATGTTTATTAGATTCACCTAACTAGTTCTTGCTATTTGGTGCTAGTATTAGTATATTGTCAATTGCACTTTAAATAATATTTAGCTTTATTATTGATTTGCATAGTTTTGAATTTAAAATGAAGAAATAAGATTATTTAGGAAGATTTAATTAATAAAAAGTGCATCTTATCTTTGCATTTCAAACAACTATAATTATATTAATAGGAATGGAAATGGATACAATACTAATCCAAGTTCTTTATGTGATATATTTATTGATGAACATTTTTATGAGTTATAATTAACTTGTTTATGTAGAAGTACAAATTTCTCGATTGCAATTTCATATTTCAACCTACTTGTTTATTTACTAGATAACACTTTTAATAGTTTAACTAAGTGAAATAGTTGAAGATTTGAATGTTTTGGGATTTTTGATGTTTTATTATCCTTTCACTGCTTATGTTCTTATAATCTTAATTGATAGATAAAAGATATCTTAATTAAAATAATCAGGGAATTCATTAGAAAAATAGATAAGATTTATTTATCATTTATTTAAAAAATAAATTAAATTAAAAAAAGAATAGAGATCTTTAGATCCTATGGAATCATTGTTTATGTATTCATTTACAACAAATCATTTACGATATTGTTCTTTGAATCGAGAAAGAAAATTATAGAAGTAGATAAAAATGAAATTTACATGTTTTTGTGAAGAATTTTCAGAAAAAGAAAACTTTTAATTTGATTCAATAAATTCAATGAAAGTTTTTGCAAAGGAACTAATATCATAAACTTTAGAAGATGAAATTATTGAGACAGCCAATACATATTTATCATTGATTTATATTTACTTTTTGGTTCAAATTAAAAAGTTACCTACTTAAGCAATTTATGAAGTAATTAGATTATCTATAACAAAATAAGTATGTTTTTTATTTTTAATAAAGGGAATGGCATTAAAAGAATAGGCTATAATTTATAAATTAAAATATGATGCTTTAGAAGAATTTGACCAATTAGTTAAGAAGAATGATTTAAAAAATTAAAAGTACATATTCAAAAGAGTATATCAATATGAAGAGTCTTTATCAATAATTAAATAAAATATGTGTTTAATAGCTAAATAATTTAAGGTAATAATTTTTAGGAATTTAGGAATGGTATGGTTTAATTTTAACAACAACAATTGATATTGATTAATTGGTTAGAATAGGATTTGAAATTTTGAATAATATAAAATCTGTTGAATCTTAATTGCAAGAAGCTTTTACAATAAATCCACTTTCAAATGAATGTGATACAATTTATAATCTGTTTTCAAAATACATACAATATAACAAGAGTAGACCTAAATTGTATCGTTTGGAAGGGAAATTGGTAACACTATTTATGTAATCAATTGAAAAAACAATATTTGATCCTGGTAGTTGTGTAATTTAGATAACTTTATTATAACCTAGAGGAAATGTACTTAGATATACTAGATCATTTCAGTAAGCTATTGGTTTTAAAGATGAAGAGATTAAGGATTAAAATATACATAGATTTATGCCTTAAATAATAGCTGATGATCATGATATGTATTTAGATAATTTTGTTGAGAGAGGTAGAATTATAGTTGTAAGATCAGAAGTAAGAGTTATTTTGGGTAAGAATAAGGGATAATTTTTGGTTCCTATTAATACTAGATTAAGAATTGAAACTAGTCCAACTGAATTTGGTGCAACTGCTCTTATAACACCTGTTAATTTAACTTTTGGATATATGATTTTGAATGAGAAAGGAGAAATTGAAGAAATTACTTAAAATATTTTTGAAGAAATGTTTTAAAAATATTTAGGAATCTAAATATCTTAAATTAGAGGATTAGATTGTTTATTTTTTGTTCCTGAATTAGCTAAAATTTGGGAATAGATATATGATAAAAATTTTGATAAATTAGATAAAAAGTTTGAATGTTAATTTATTATTCCAATAATCAACTAAAACAAAAGTATGTCATAATCCCAAATATCTAAAAGTTTGTCTAAATGTTATTTTTAGAAATAAATTTATAAGAATTTTGAATGTTAACCAACAGATAATGTCATATTTCTTGTATAATTACATGTAATTAGTTTAGTCACAATTAATTTAAGGTATTATTATTATCAAATATTTAGGTTAGTTATTTTAGAATTATAAGATTACAAAGTTTTGGCAAGTTAAAAGATATCAAGTAAATAAATAATATAGTTAAGAGTAAGAACATCTTAATAAATTAATATTTAATAGTTTCAAAACTCTACAAGTTATAGAGAATAGGGAAGTTTAACAAATTCTCCTTGGGTATTAGATTGTGATCTAGATCATGATTTACTATAAGAAGAAGAAAGAATGATTGATGAAGTCAAAAATTAATTGGCTACAGTAAATATTACAAATACTACTCATTAATAATAAGTGTAGCTAATTTAATATGTTTAAGATGAAATTGAAAGTGTTTAAGAAAAAAATTAAAAACCTCCAAAAGAAGCTTAACCTTCAATCAAAAGTGAGGAAAGAAAAAAAAATTAAATAAATAAAGTTGATAATCAAAATAATATGTCTGTAGGTAGCAGATCTTCATAAAACAATCAATCATAACTCAAAAGATAAATGAGAGATTGCTTAAGTGATAATACAAAATTAAATAAAAAGCATGCGCTTATTCTACTGATCTTTTATTTATTGATAATTGGATCATATGTAGTTAATTGCTTAATCTTTTCTTCAAATTATCAAAAGATACAATAAAATCAATCTAGTTAAAATTTACCATATTAATTATCTTATTTCTATAATGAATTTGTGATCTCTTCCTTTTATTTGAAATATAGTTTATTGTTTCCATTTTCGAATTTGCAATAAATAAGTTTAGATTTCTATTAGGAAGAAATCAAAAATGTTGATGATGCTTTAAAGAATATTCCAGAGTTAGAAAATAGTTTAGAAATCTCATTAAAACAATAATCAATTCAAATTATTTAATAGATGATAAACTAGATTTAAAATTAATTATTTAGCTCAAATACCTTTTTGAATAATACCAAATACTTTGAGAGTATAGTTGATACTTTATATTAAACAGATACAACTAGAAATATTACAAACATTTAATTTATGTAAATAATTTATAATATTTATGAATATTATTTTTAGTGTTATAGCTGAAGAAATAGTTCTGTTGTTATTTATCTGTTGGTATGCATACAAATGTATCATACTTATTCAGATGAAATAGAAGGTATTTAAATTATTTTGTACATTCACTACTGATGCAATACAAGAATAATATGTAACCTTTTCTTCTTTATATTCACTTATGAATGCGAACAAATTCAAAAAAGAAGAAACAAATGAGGAGAAATTTGAATTCATAATGGGATAAGTATTACATAAACAAACAAGCGATTCAATTTTAGAGAAATACTAGAAAGTAGGAAAAAGAATAAAATAAAAAAGTATTTAAATTTATTAATAGTAATAGAAAATAATTCAACACAAATAGTCTTTTTCTTATTTGTTTTGATAACTATAATAGTCTGTTCAACTTATTTTATAGGTAGTAATTTAATGCATTAGGCAACTATTGATTAAATTCTTATATAATTTAATGATAAGATGTTATTCTCGTAAGCTTACTATGAAATTACTTCAGCATATGCCTAATCATCTGTTTTTATCTAAAACGAGATTACAAGTGAAATCTTAAAAATCTAAAATAAGACTGTTAGTTCACTAAATGATTTAAGAAAGAAACTATCATTATATTAATAAGATTAGACTATATACAAAATAGTAACAAAATCGGCTTGCAATATTTTCAATGATTCATTGTAATTACTTATATAATATTATTATTAGAACAAGCTATTAGTAATATGATGAATTATTTTAATATGAGTAATGTATGAGTTACCCCATCTTATAGGGAGGATTGAGTGTAATTTTTGCAGATTTATGTGATTAATAACTCAGATTTTTGTAGGATTTAGAAAACAATGCGACTTAAGAATATCTCTAACTTAATTATTATTCTGTAACATCTTAAATTGAACGACTTTATGATTCTATGGGTTTTTTTGTCATTGTTTAAACATTATCTAATCAAATAAAGTAATCAGTACAAAACAACATAAATATTGATATAATATTAGTAGTATTTTCTGGTTTATTGATGACAATTTCAATGATAACAATGGTTATTTCAATGAGAAATATTCGATCACATTATTAAACAAGCAAATAATTATTAACATTAGTTCCATTAGAAAGATTACTCGAAAATGCTTATATTTTAAGCTTTATTTAATAAGATATTAAACTTCAAAATTGATTTTGTAATATATTTATATATCTTTTATTTGCAAATATTGTATTTTATTTAATCAATATTTTCTTGTAATTAAATATTCAATGTTTCTAGCAATTTATGGTTCCCATTTGTCACCATTTTCTAATAGTTTAAATTTATCATAGAATAAATCTTCATGTTAATATGTTGTATATTCATAATTTGGGCCCTGAAATAAAAAATTATTAAATACTTCGACAATAGCATCAACTGGACATGCTTCTTAACAAAATCCACAATAAATGCATTTGGTCATATCAATATCATATCTAACAGTACGTCTTGATTTCTATGATAAAACAATAATACCTTGAATTATCAGGTCTTGGTTCTGTTTCTATTGTAATAGCTCTAGCAGGACAAGCACTTTAACATAATTTACATGCTATGCATCTATAATGTTAATATTTCTATCTACCTTTCTTCACCTGTAGGATATCTTCTTAATGCATGTTCTCCTCTAAATAATGGAGAAAGAGGTCCTTTTTCATAAGGATAATTTATAGTCCATTCTGGCTCAAAACAATAAAGGACACCACAAAACCAAAAATGATATAAATATTCTGGTTATGTAAAATTTTAATATGCTGTTTCCCATACATCAGTCCAATCTAATTCATCTGGCATGAATTTGCCTAAACAATTTCACACTCTCTATATACCTTAATAGTAGTGCATTTAAACATTATTCTCTTAATCTTTATCAAAATCAAGAATGCTTGAATTGAATTATGGAGTGGCAAATTTATTATTTGGATCTTAAGAATTTGCTACATGATAATTTACAGAATTCTTTATATAAACTAAATATTCATCTCTTATCATTACCACAAAACCTCGCTTATCTTGATTTCTATAGCAATTTAGTTAACATCAATTTTTATATTAAATAATGTTTTTTATAAACCTTTTTACAAATTTCATTAATTTTTCCACTAATAATGTGTTCTTATCAATTATTCTACAAATTTGAACTAAGAATTTAAGAGTTTTATTGAAGCTATTTAAAATATATTTCTCTTCAAGTGTTGAGCAATATTTATAATACATATAGTAGAAAAATTTAAGAAAATTATTGACAATATTATTTTATAGGAAATATCTTCAAATGTTTACTTGAATAATTTATTTTTTTTGCCTTTAAAAGTTTTTTAAACCTTTTTCAGAATTTATGATATATAATTATAATATATAAAATTATAGAATCTTCTTATACACATCAAGCATGTCAAATAAAGAACAAGATTATTTAGAGATTTTAGGAGTAAGTAAAAACAGTTGCTGATGATGAAATCATAAAGGCTTATATAAAACTTGACATCTAATGGCATCCAATATATTTTAGAAAATAATATTTTTAGAATAAAAACCCTCATAATAAATAAGAACCTTAAGATAATTTTTATTTAAATTGGAGAACCTTATTTTGTATTATCTGATAAAGATAAAAGAGCTATTTATGATGGTAGTTTATTTTAACGATTCTAAGGTTTTTTTGGTTTCGGAGATGGATTTGTTCCTTTTACATAATTTGAGGGTTTCTTTAAAAACTTTGGAATGGATGATAAAGATTTTGGTTTGATTGATAACTGTTGGAGAAAGGAAACAAAAACATATTTATTACAAAATGGATAAACAAGTAATGGATCAAAATACATAAAACATTAATGATTAAAATTATTATAATCTCCTATCATTTATTAATTTCTGATCTATTATTAAGTATATAATTCTTTTAAATTTATCATTATCTTTATATTATTTTTAGTTTATTCATATTAAATTTCAAATATAATTCTGCATCCCTATAAAATTGGAGTTGGTGCTGAGAAATATTGAATATTTAAATTTATATTATATTGAACAAATAAATTAAATAAATATTATTCTTTTTATCTAATTATATTTTTTAGTGGACAATCCAAAATTATAATGTTATGAGAAAAGCAATATGTGAGAAATTGATAATTTAATCGAATGCAACAACATTATTTTCAAATTTCTAATAATCCTTTGTCGATAAATTCAATGAAAGTTTTAAAAATATTTTGATATTCTTAAATCATATATTTTTGTTGTGTGTTAGTAATATGTTAATTTTAAATTTCAATGTTTAACAATTATAGTTTATAATATAAATTATATGCAATAACAAACCCAAAGTGATTCAGAACATTCTCGTAAAATGTAGTAATTCATAATTACAGATGAATAGATTGGTGAAATTCATGATTTCGTAAATAATTCTCTGTCTGATGCTTATTATCCAATTTCATAATAAAAAGGTTAAAAATAATCAGAGCCTACTCCTTTATCAAATGAAGAAATGAGAAGTTAAAGAATGAGTATAGATAGTCCTGATGCTAGATTAATTTTAAAATCTACAAATAGATAATAAAAAGATGAGCCTTAACATTAATTAACATTATTTTAATCTTGGAATGCCATAAAGTTTATAAGAAGAATTAGTGAGCGAAAGCGTATAAACACAAAGTTTAGTCAATATTAATATGATTTATTAAATGACAAAGGATCATCATTTGATTTAAAGTTATTTAAGGATAGCAGTTTACATTTTAAACCACTGCATAGAGGCTTAAGAAGATCTAATTAAGTTGAACAAATATAGGAGCCTTCAATAGTACAGCAGATGAAAAGCTATTTAATACACTAAAAATAAAACGTCAAGCAAATTTATAAGAGAATGGAACAATAACTGTAAAAAATTCCCATAATAACTCCTGAATCAAGATGGAAATTAATTTGGGATTGTTTTGTTGCATTGTCAAGGTTATATTTTATGTATGTAATACCAATAGATTTGGGATGGACAGAAATTCCAGTCATTTATGGTTAACTCTATGCAGTTTCAGTTTTAGCCCTTATAATTTTATTAATAGATTATGTCATAAGTTTTAATAATTCATTTTATTAATTTGGTTAAATAGCAAATTAGAGAACAGCAATAGCCAAACATGTAATTACTAAAAGTTATGGTTTGGAATCTATTTCTCTTTTAATTTTAACTATTTACCTTTTTAATTCAAATTCTAACACAATAAATGTATTAGATAATTGGGCTGATGTTTTAATATCTCTATTTTATGTTTAGAGTAGGAATATTCCTAAATTGATTGCATAAATAGAAGAAGTGTTAAATTTGTCTAAGCCAGTTTCATCTATGTTAGAATTACTAAAATTAATATTAGTATTGTTTTTTGTTTTGCATTGTTACTCTTGCTTATGGTTTTTTGTAAGTAATAAGAATAACTATATAATTTAGGTTGGTGAATATAGCCATAACCATTCATCCTAAGGCAGCTGGTTGGAATTATATCATATTGATCATGAAACATTTGCTGTTTAGTATCTATATTCATTTTATTATTCTACAGTGACAATGTTCACAATAGGATATGGAGATATTATACCAGTAAGTTATATAGAGAGGATTATATCAATATTTTATATGATGTTTTGTAGTATTCAATTGAGTTATAGTGTAAGTACTGTAGGAACAATCATAGATAAGATATCTGCGTATGAACAAGAGAAAATGAAGAAAGTTCATACTATTAATACTTATATGTAAAATAAAAAAATTGGTTATTAATTACAATATTAAGTAAGAGAATATTTGAATTATTATTGGTAATCATAAAGTTAGGTAGAATCATAAGATGAATAAAATATTATTAATTAATTATCATAAAACTTAAGAGAATAATTAATGTTGTAAGCAAATTCTATCATTTTAAATGAATGTCCATTATTTAAGAATCATTTTAGTGATTAATTAAAAAATAAATTAGTGAGATAAATTAAATAAACTGTTATTTAACCTGAAAATATTGTTGAATTTGATTAAATATTCCCAACACTTCCATATGGTTAAATTTTTATGTGTTTTATAGAACATGGAGAAGTGTAAATACTAATTTAAAATGATTAAAAAGACTCAATATATTCACATTAATAAGTTTCAGTTATTAGTAAAGCAGGAAAGGGTACTAGTTTAGGTATTTATAGTTTTATTAGTGGTTAAAGATCAAGAGAGAAATTTAGAAGTTTAGGATTTACAAAATTATTATTATTATCAAGAGATGATTTTTTAAGAATTTTACCAGATTATCCAGAAGATTATGAAAGATTTAGAAATATTCATGATGGATTACTATTTAATCAAGATTATATATAACATATGAAATGTTTTTCATGTTAATCATCAACTCATAGAGTCATGAATTGTCCTCTATTGCATTATGTTAGTGATAGAGAATTCATAATTAAAAAACATTTATTTACAATAGAACATGATAGAAAATACTTCAGAAGGAATATGGGTAGATTTACAAATTAATTTCATGCATTAATTGATTAAGAAGAGATTTCTGAAATTGCATAATTTTATAGCAGTTGTAATCCTAAATGGACTGAATTTTATGATGAACCTCCAGAAGAAGAAGAATAAAAAAGTCCTTAAATTAAGAAAATAGATGTGATAATTCCATCTCCAGATTTAGCATAATCTCCAATATAATATCATAGATCATAATAAAGATATAGTATTATGAGTAAAAAAGAGATTAATAATAATGATACAAATGAATCTGATGAAAATAAACTTAAATTACCATAAATAGCTAGAGGAACAAAAAGAAGGCCATCAAATGTTTAATAACTTAAGTCACTAGAAGCTAAATCATGCACTTAAAATACAAATCCAAGAAGATTAAGACCATCTTGTACAATAGAGTTTAGCAGATTTAGATAAATGTAAATTTTATAAAAATTTCGCAAAATTGTTTAAATGGTTATAAAACTTAATATTATGAAAAAAAAGAAACCCACAAAAAAATCTTTAGCAAATAAATTTTTAGATATTTAACAATAAAATCAATAATTGAAAATGATCTTGGAAAAAGTAATTATTCGGATAAATTAAATTGAATAAGGTAAAAAGGAGATTTTAACAGATATTGATGTCTAGAATGCCTTTTTATTATCTATTAAAATAAAGATGCTCATATCTTTACAAGATGAGTATTTTGGTAATAAAACCAAGATTCAATAGATGGATACTTGTAAAGAGTTTTAATATTATCAGGCTTAAAACAATTTTTCTAGAGTTCTTGATTAAGAGGAATATTATTATTAATAAAGGAAAATTTAACCAAATTTAGTGGAATTAAGAAAAAAATTAGTGAAATATTTAATGTTCCCTTAGATGTATTTAGAAAAATATAAATATGTTAAATTATAATTAGTAAATTTATTAACATAAAGATAATTTAGAGATGAAATTAATCGATCTTAAATATTGACAATGAGTAAAAGAAATAAATATAGAGGTAAAACTTTTAGAGCACCAAAAGTGAATTAAATTCTTCCAAAATGATAAATCTATAATTGTATTATAAACAAATATCAATAATTTTGATTTGCATATTCAATTCTGATATCATCAATTGGATGAGTTTCAGGAGTGGCTGTTTCATCTTCCTTATACATTTTAATTGATTTATCACATTCTCCAGTTAGAAATCTATAATAGATAAAAGATGTTACCTCATTTAACTTTAATCAAAAGTACAGCAAAATATTCCATTCTCAGCAGCAATAGACCCAGGTTAAGCTATAGTATTAATAGATTAGAAATTATATCCAGATTTCCAATCCCAGAAATTTAATGATCCATTATCTGCAGCACTTGCCAATACATTATTTCTATTAATAGCAATAGAATTAATCATAGCATTATGACCAGAAATATTTCTTAAAAATGTACCTTCAGGACATTTCCATACTTTAAGATTATCAGAAGCAGCTGAACAAAATGTATACTCTAATGGATGAAATGCTAAGGCTCTTACTGATTTTTTATGATTAGTCAAAGTAGATATACATTTACCTGAAGTCATATCCCATAATTTAATCATAGAATCTTATGATCCACTCACTATTTAAGGTTCGAATTCTTAACATATAATTGAATCTATAGTATTTGTATGTCCTTCCAATACATGAATTTACTATCTTGCTCTTATATCCCATACTCTACATACAGAATCTCTTCCGCCACTTACTAAAACATCTAAAGTTGGATGCAAAGCTAAACTATATACTCCTGATAAATGTCCATGATAATCTCTAATCATTTTATTTTATTCTAAATCCCAACATTTTACAGTTTTATCTTCTGCACAACTAAATAAATAAGGATGTCTTGCACTTACTATTACAGATCTTATTGTTGATATATGACCTGTAAAAGTTAATTTTAAATTTCCTGTTGCTAAATCCCAAAACTTTATTGTTCTATCACTTGAACCTGTTACAAAAAATTAATTTCCAGGATCTACTGCTATACATCTTACCCAACCATGATGTCCACTTATAACTCTCATTAATTTCCAAGGAGCATGCCATTCAGGTTTTATTATTTTCTTTATTTTCTAAACCATTACTGTTCCTAATCTAGCTGGTTCTATTACAGATAATTAATTTTCATTTTATTTTATAGCAACTAAAGATTTATTTTCAGCTGTTTATTTCTCATTTTAAATATATGTATTATTTGTTTAAGTAGCTGAAGTTTTTTCATCAAATTTTAAAAATTATTATGGTAATTTTGATAATTTACTTTCCTTCTACTTCTCTTTTTAATAATCTTCTATTATTTTATCGATTTATCTTTTATTTTCAGGCTTTTTCTAATCTTTTATTTCTGTTTGAATATTCTCAAATTCCTAATGCAAAGAATCAGCCAACTCATTACTTTTTGTAACATTTGAGTATTCATAATTTACTTTTGTGTTTATTTTTAATTTCAATGTTTCATAAAATTCTGGCACTCCTTTACCTTCTTATGCTTAAAATAATTTTTTAGAACTTAAAACTAAATCTTCACAATTAGTTTCTATTGTTGGATAAAGAATCCCTAATTCTTCAGTCATTATTTATAAAATTAATATAATTTAAATTAATAAAAATGCACTAATCAAATATTTAACTACAAATTTTAATATCACATACATTTAGAAAATGATAATATAAATAGCTAATAAAAGAATTGAACATTATTCAAGTTTATTTGTTTATCATTATTCCGTTTTATTACAATATAATAATATAATAAATTATTTCTTGTTAATCTCATCAACGGTTTGTAAATGCAAGGATTTTTGGACATCTCTGGAATTTAGTCAAATGAAAAGACTATGTTATTAGATATCTCAGCAATACCTTTAAAAGAAGATCATTTAGATGATGAATTAATTCAATAATAGTTAATGATTTTACAATCTTAAGAGGCAATTAAAGAAAAAGATAATGATGAAGATGTAGTAAAATATGCAAGGTTACTAAAAAAAAAAGTGATTCATTCTTTAGAAAATTATTCATAAATGTTAACTAGCAAAGATAATTCTATAAAAAAAGTTATTAAGAATGATTTGTAGTTAATCCATGAAGAATATTAATAATTATTAACTATTGTTGATGAAGTTGAATCCATATCAAATGAAGTTCAAATGATTATTAAATTAGTGGGAGAGTTTTTAGAGAAAATGTCCATCAAATAAAGTGAAAAGAGAGAAATTTAATATTCAAAAACTATGTCAGAAAAATTATAAAGAGATCCTATTAAAACAAATACTTTTTAAGGTCATTCTTATGATTGTTATTAAAAATAAAGATCATTTCCATCATAATACATTTAATAACAATAGTAACTTAGCAATAACTCTTATGAATCAGATGATAACACAGCTGTTTCAAATAAAACATTAAATGCCCTAATTAATAAAATCTAAATCTTGATTCAACAATTATAATAGAATAATCAGTATGAGAGAATAACTCATTATGCTTTAAAGATATTGAATAATTCAGAAAATATGGAAACTTTTAAACTACTAAGATAATTATCTAAATAATTCGAAGATCCAGATGTTAAGAAATTAGTCAAAGCTTGCTATCTAAAATCTCTCATTTAGGAGTAATCTTAGAATAATACATCTAAAAGAGAGTTTTATGATTTAGTAATAAAAATTAAAAGTTAAGTACCGGAAAATAATAAAATTCATTCAATGATGATTAGTTCATTATATGATGATGTAATAAAAAAAGGAGTGCCAAATACAGAATGGGAAGCTTATATGAAATAATTATGCAATTGAATATAATACTTTTATTAATAATTTTAAGATCTTTAATTTATCATAAATTATTTAAGACTATTTCTAAATTTATTAGAGAATAAAAAAAATAATTTAAATTTATAAAATTCCGAAAATGAGAATATGATTATAAATTTCTTTGTTTCATGAACTATATAATTTTAGGAGATAATATTTTTGAAAATTTAGAAGCAATATGGCAGAACAATAAAATTAATCTAAAATAATGTTCAATTTTTTTTGTTTGTTTAAAAATAATTAAAAATATTAATTATTTAAATTATGGCATCTATTAATTATTTAACTTTAAGGCCAGAATAAGCTTATAAAATTTATGATGGTACACTAACTCCATGAATAAATTTAGACTACGTTAAGGAAGGAAAGAATAATGATGCTATATTGATCCTATTTAGATATTTATCTAGTTTTGGCTAAAGAACTAGAAAAACTACAACTTCCTATCAAGATTAAGGAGATGTGAGTGTGGCAAGTAATATTTAATATCTTTATAAATTGATGGTAAAATTATTAAAGAATTCTTTAGCAAGCTTATATTGATTTAAGATTATTTGTAGGAGTCAATTAACCAGATGAATAGAATTAATTAAAAGAAGTTTTTAAAGCATATAGATAAATGACATAACATAATCACTTTGATGCTTTTGCTGACATTTTGAAAGAATATTTAGTAAAAGTAGAAAAGATTTTTAATGATAAAGTAAAATAATATGATGCAGAAGAAGTAAAGAATAATATTGAATTTTGTAGCTTAAAAAATTGCCATTTGTTGGATAATTATCTTATGAAGAGCCAGCTGAAGAATTGCTGTATCTATCTTTTGATCCTGAAGCTAAATAATAAAAAGATTAATAAAAGTCTTGTTTAAGATTATTATGGGAAACTTATAGAACAGTAATGGAGAATGTAAAATGGAATGAGAAATTAGAAGATGTTTATTTTGAAATTTTAAAGAAAGTGAGTGAATTTTGTTTGAAATATAAACGTAAGGCTGAATTTCAATGGTTCTGTGATTAAACAAATAGGTTATTATTATATATGATAGCTTTATAGATTTGTTTTGGATTTAAATGAAAGAGAATTAGACATAAAACGAAATCCTACTCATGTAGATTTGACTAAACCAGCTACAAATGATAAACATGTTAATGCTATATTTGATATTGTTAAAACAGCTATGGCTTTAGATATGTAATCAGAAGCTTCAAAGACTTTAGAAACTGTTATGGTACTTAAATCAATGAGAAGAGGTAATTTTAAAGCATCATATTTAATGTTATATTATGATTTACTTTCTTAAATATTTTAGAAATCTGGTCATTGTTTATTCTAAGCTTTTTCTTATTATAATCACTATTTAGCATTTAAAAAGAAACCAGTTTAAACATAAGAAGAAATTAAAAGCAAAAATGCTGAAATTAATGAAAAATTATCTCATTTAGTATTGTCTGTATTAGTAATACCATTATTAAGTGGTGATTTTAATCCAAGAGATAGAACAACTACTTTATTTGAAAAAGGAACTAAAATACCAACAAGAGATGATTTATTAAAAATTCTAGGAGAAATGAATGCTGTGAAATTTGTTTAACCAATAATATAAAAAGTTTATTTATTATTGGAAAATTAATAAGATTTATTAACAGTTTCTGATTAAGCTAATCAAGTTTTTACTGAATTAAGATAAAATGAAAAATATTTATTCTTTATTCCTTTACTTGAAGAGAATCTTGTTGGATAAGTACTTAAAAGCATTTCTAGAATATATAGAACAATTAAATTAGATTAATTAAAAGACTTATTAAAATTTACTAATTCTGAAACTATATTTTAAACTTTGATTTATTCTAATTCAAATAAATTTATAAGTTGTAAAGTGGATTTTTAGTCATAAATAGTATCCTTTAATTCTAATCAAATATCTAATGATTAATAAATATTGCCAACAGTACTATTAAATTTGTAACCTTAAAGAGTAATTTAAGATCCAATTGAATAAGCTAAAAAATAACTTGATTCATCAAATCTAGTTATTTTAACAAGATAATAGACTTTAAAAAATTTGAATAGATTGGCAGATCCAGATCTTATAAAGAAGAAAGTTGAGGAAGATAATTAAAAAGTGATATAAGAAATGAAAGAATAAAGAAGATAAGATGATGAGAGAAAAAAGTTTGAATAAGAAAGAATAGCTGAAATGGAAGCAAAGAAAGCTAAAGAAATATCTATTAGATAAAAGTTATTGCAAGATATCATTAAATTAAAAGGAGGTAAATATGTTACATTTGAAATTAATGGAGAAAGAAAAAAAATAGAATTATTAAAGGATTATCATTTATTAAATATAGACACAGGAATTTTGTAGGATATAAAAAAGAAATTTGAGGAAGAAGCAAAGAAAGGAGCTGATGATAAATATTTAAGGACATTTAAAAAGAATGATTATATTGAAAGAGAAAGAGCAATAATGGAATCAAAGATTATAACTAGTTGGCCAGAAGATAATATTGAAGAGACATAAAAAAAGCATCAAGAATAATATTAAGCAAATTTAAAGTTAAAAGATAGTTTAACTGATGCATTTAAATTTCATGATCAAATTTTATTGGAGAAAAAATAGCTAAAAGAATAAGAACTTTAAGAACAGATAGAATAATTTAAAACAGAAACTACATAAAAATTCAAAAAATAAATCTTATTAAAAGCTATTTAATTGAAATAAGAAGAAGAAAAAATAAAAGAAGAAGAAAAAAGAAAGGAGGAGGAAAAAAGAAAGGAGGAAGAAAAAAGAAAGAAAGAATTAGAAGATAAGGAAAGAGTTAATAAGATCGCACAAAATACAATTATAAGAAGTAATATATCTTCCCAAACTGTATAATAAACAAATGATTAAGTCCCTTAATAATCGGGAATATCAAGAAGTTAAATGAATTCAAAAAATTAAGGTGATCCTCAGAGCAAACCTACAACATAAATTTCCAGAAATACAGGAGCATCTTTATAATAATAACAATAAGAATAGCCATAATAATAATAACCATAATAGCAATATAAGTAAACATAATAATCAACAACAAATCAAGGGAATAAATTTTAGAGAAGTAATAAATGAAAAATAATACATTAAGTTTTATCTAAAAGAGTCTTTACAATATTATATTTTTATTATAAATTTTATTCTGTATAGGTATTAAATTCTTACATATTTTATCTTTAATTAGATCTAAAAATATTAGATTAATTCAAAAATTTATTAATTTAATTAACAATAATCATTTTAATCTATCATTTGTTTTTACTTAAATATCTTATTGCTTTGTATAAGATGCATTATTTAATATCTAACACTATAAATAATTATTGCTACTCCTCAGAAAGATTATCTTCCTTATCTCCTAAGCAATATTGTCTTAAATAACTATGTAATATCAATATTCCTAATAATTTACTAATAGTCTACCTTAAAGCCAATTTATAAATTTTAATAAAGGAGAACTAAGCTTTGCTAAGGCTATTAAATCAAATTTTGGACTTTTCAAAATTTATTTTATTAAATTCACTTTATGTCTGGATAAGGTTTCTGGAGAAAAATCTTAAATTTATGACCAAGCATTTTGTTGAAGTAGAAAAGATTTTAAAATTACCCAATTATTAGAATTGCTCTTATATAAAAGATCAAATAAAATTAAAAGAGGCCTACAATAAATTTCAAAAGCTTATGTTGGATGATTAAATGCCTTCAATTCACTAAAATCATTTATTGTAAATTATTAAACTAATTATACTGCTTTATCCTTTTGTAAACCAAGTTTTGGTCTCAGGTTTTAAATGCTTAGAAGAGATTATTTATTTTATTTCTCAAAATTTCTAATTATATTTGCTTCATTCTCTATTCTTATTTATAAATGAGTCAGATATAGTTTTTTCGATTATGATGATGTACAAGCAAAGTTTATTAAATCAGAGTAGGTAATATAATTTAAGATTTTAGTTGTAAAAATTGAATCATATTAGAAATAATCCCTTTCCGGACTTTTCTCTATTAAAAATATATTCATGCTTTCGAATATTGCTGTAATTTCTGTTAAAATCTCAAGAGTTCTCTCCCTTGAATCTAGACTACTTTTAAAATTAGAGTAAACTTAAAAAAATTATTAATTTAACCTTTAAGCTATTTCTTATTTTTAATTTTAGTCAAAATACTCTAAAGATTTATTTATAATGTTTCTCATGTTTGAAGTTGTTAATTTACCCATTTTGAATAGAATATTTAAATATTTTAGACATTCATGGTATAAATAAACAACTGTTTCATTAGAGTCAAATTAAGTAGGCAATATTGTTTGTTAGATAATAATAAAAAGTTTTAAGTACAAGTATAATGGATAAAGAATTTAAAAATTATATGAAATTTTTGGATTGTTTTACACAAGAGTACTGAGATTTTATAATGCATGGGCAGCTAGTTAAATTGACTGCTTTGTTTTATTAAAAGGATTTAAGTGAGTTTTAGTAATTCTTAATAATTGTTTTTTTGCTAAAATGCTTCTAAGATTATTAAGACCATGCAACTAAGAATAAGCTGTATTGACATAGAAAGTAAATTCATCATCACATTGTTTAATATATTCAAAATTGTTAAATTGAACTAATTCCTAATGTTTATCAATTAACAAAGTAAAAGCCATATCAAATAAAGGATTAAAAAATCCTAGCTCACTTTAATATTGTTTATCTCTTTATAATTACCTATTCTAATAAAGTTTTGAAAATTCAAAAGCTTATATGCTGAATATTAACCTATCTTCTAATAACAATTCACTTTCAATTTTAAACTATTTATTAATTAATCTAGACTACAATAAAGTATTATCATCACAATAAGTTAAACAAAGAACTAAAATACTAATCCTATTTTGATAAAATTTGCTATCAGATAAACTTTATGTTTCTAGACTAATCTTATTTGTTGAAAAATTTAGAAATAGTTAAAATTTTTAATCCTAATGAATTACTTTTTTCCAAAAATTGATTAAATCTGAATGATACTTATAATAATATGAAATCTAATTAAATTAATGATGTTCACTTTAAGCGGCACTTCCTATTGTAAAAATATTTTCTAAATAATATAATGAAATTAAAGATTAACATAAAATTATCGTATTATGTAATTCAATTGAAAATTTTTTAGCGATTTTTTCATCAATTCCATTAAATTAATCAATATTTTAAATGATATTTTCATATTTTAAACTTTGCTTAATATTTATTTTTTTAAATTATTCAAAATACGAAGTATTAGTTTTTCTTTATCCTTAGAAGATTAATAACAAAACTTCAAAAATATTTTCATATTATTAGGGAATTGAACGAACTTTCTTCAAGACTTCAAAGTCTTTATAATACTTTTAGATATTCTTTTTAGCTTAAATGTGATCGAATTCAAACCATTTAGCTTTTGGTAAGAATGAATACAAATAGTCTTTTAATGAAGAAAGGTAGTATGAAGAAAATAAATGATGGGCCAATGATTTTTCTTCTTTAACTAAATATTATTTCACATATTGCTTTATTGCTTCTTAAATAATGGAGTTTACACCTCTAAATGATATAAGATCTTTAAGGTTTAGATATGGCAATATTAACTAACTAAGAATTAAAATATACCTCTTGTAAACATTCCCTTGAAAATATTTCTTTACATTAAGGAGTTTGTACTTTAGTAATAATTTAACTAGAAGTCCTTTTATTTTTAATAGTTTTTTAAACACTTTCATCTTTAGAGTAATCTACATATTTGAATTATGATTGCTCTTATTTCTAAAGTTTTTCTATCTGTGAAGCAGTATCAATAAGTGTCTAAGCAAGTGAAGATGAAACAGCTGAATTTGCTTTTAATTCTTGATGGAGCTAGATAATTATACTTACTGATTGATGGAGCAGTTAATTTTTCATGATTTATTTTAATAAAAGAATAATTATTATAATATTTCATTGATTTTATTATAAAATATCAACGAATTCACTAATGAAGGTATTAATCCATTTAGAATAATATTCAATAGATTCCACTTAATCTTTGTAAAAATTAGAGCTAAAATTAGGGAGACTCACACTATAATTTGATTTGAAATATAGAAATGCTTTTTGTGGATCATTTTCCTATCATACAATTAATTGAAATACAATTTGATTCAAAAGCTCTAAATCATCGTATAATAGTTCCTAAATCAATTACATATTGAAAATCATCTAATGATTTTTTTTGTCAGCCTTTAATTTATCAACAATAAATTCGACTATATTTGAGTCTTCTTCTTAAATATTAGCTAAACAAAAATCAAAACATTCAACAATAACTTTAAATGTATAAAGAAATTGTGGAGATAAGTATTTAATGAGTGACAATAGACCTTTTTTAGCTTCAGCTGAAACATTTTATAGCTTTAAGTCTATTTGATCTCCATTGTTATTAGATAAAAATAAATATGTAGTTTTTTCTGAGTATCCTAAATGCTTCAAAACAGCCGTATTTTTTTCCTTATTTGATTATTATATACATACCTATAGCTTTTTCTTGAATTCTTTCTTAAATTTTTTATACAGTTTTATATTAGGCTTTTCAAAAACTTCTATAAACCTTTTCTTATCATCCTCTGCTGGTTTCCCTGTTTTAATTTTAAGAATCATATTTCCTTTATTGCACAAATAAATTAAACATTTCATGGATAATTTAGTACAAAACCATACGTCTATCATATTGGTCTCGATAAATTATTTTTGCTAATCCGATAGTTCAGATATTTAGGGATTTCCTGGTCTTCCAGAGCCAAAATTAATGGATTTTCGTTCTTTCTTTTTAATTTTCTTAGATTTTTTGCTTGCAGAAGACGATGAAATCTCATGTTTGATTACTGATTCTTCACTACTCGATAAATTTACAGAAACTTTAAGGTTAGACATTTTTAATTAATAAGTTTAATGATAATTATCTATCTAAATTATAAAGTATAGTGTTATAATAATAAGGGGGATGGGGGTAATAAAAAACTAGTTTATTTTAAATAATGTAATAACTATTGTCATGTTTAGTATTTTTGATTCAAATCACTTTTAGAATTATTTGTTTAAATGAAAAAGAAATCATTGTATTACAATTAAAATTTAATAATATAAAATGAAAAATTCGATAAAATATATTTGTTTGCTTGATTCAAAAAATACTCCTATAATAAATAGGAATTATGAAAACTTTGATGAATCTTTTATTGAATTAATAATCAATACATAATGTGATTTAATTGAATTAGCTTATCAGATTTCACCAAATAATGGTTATATGGGTTAAATAGGGATTTTAAATGAATTGAAAATATTTGGATTCATGAGTATGACTGAGAACAAAATAATAATGATATGCACAAAAGAAGAAAAGAGACCTAAGGATCTTTTGAAAAGCATCTATGATTTGTATCGTTCATATATTTTGAATCCCTTTTTTGATGAAACAAATCTATAAGATCTATCTAAAAGGATTGATGATTGTGTTAATTTTTATAATCATAATAACAATGATGAATGAAAGTAGATAATATTAATAAAAAAATAATTGAATTTTATAAAAATTAATGAATGCACAATTGCTTCACTATAAATTGGAATAATTAGAGGTTAAGGGTAGTTCAAAATTCGAAGTAGTTTTTGCTGCTCCAGATACTTAATAAGAATAATATTCAAGATTTACTTTGAGAGCATGGTGGATAGTATTATAGGCTCATCGTGATAAACCTTATGCAACTAGAATGGATTTGTATGAGAGAGCTTTTAAATACATTCCAAATTGTTATAAATTATGGTTCAATTATTTGAAAGAACAACTTGAAGATTTGGGAGGTAGAAGCACATTTTTATCAAATAAATTTGAAGAAATGATCACATATTTTGAAAGAGCATTAATTTATATGCATAAAATGCCTAATTTATGGTTGATGTATGCTGAATACAGTGCATCATTGTAGAAATATACACATACTAGAAATGTGTATGATAGAGCTTTATAATCATTACCAGTCACATAACATCATAGAATTTGGAAAGCATATTGCTAATGGGTATGAATTCTAATTATTTTTGAGATTTCAAAAACAGATTCAATAAAAACTGCTATTTCAATCTATAATAGATATATTAAGATAAATCCAGATTATAAAGAAGAATATTTAGATTATCTTGTATCAAAGAAACTTTGGGGATAAGCATGTTAAATTTTAGTTGATATTTTAAATGATGATCAATTTAATTCTTCTAGTGGAAAAACTAAATATGATTTTATGAAATATTTATGTGAAATAATTGCTAGACATCCTAATGATTTACCAATAGATGCAGCATCAATAATGAAATTTGGAATCAAGAAATATTCAGATGAAATTGGATAATTATGGATAAAATTGGCTGATTATTATATTAAAACAGGATAATTTGAATAAGCAAGAGATACTTTTGAAGATGCAGTTAATAATGTATTAACAGTTAAAGATTTCAGTTTGGTTTTTAATGCATATGTTAAATATGAAGAAACAATTATATAAATGTTAGAAGATTTTGATGAAAATGATGAAAATTAAGATGATATTGATGATACAATTTTATCAACTAAATTGGATTAATTATTAAAAATAAAATCATCATAAGATGATGAAGTTTAAATAGAAGATGAATTATTATTAAAAATGGATAGATTAGATGAATTATTAGAAAGAAGACCAATTTTATTAAATTCATGTATATTGAGATAAAATAAATATAATGTTGAAGAATGGTTAAAAAGAATTGAATTAGTTAAAGGTGATGAAAGAATGGCTTTAAAAACATTTACTGAAGCACTTGAAATTGTTGAACCAAATTTAGCTGATAATGGAAAGTTAAGTGATATTTGGGTTGCTTATGCTAAATATTATAGAGATAAAGGAGATTGGAAAACTTGTAATTAAATCTTTCATAAGGGATCAAAAATTGAATTTAAAAATATTGAAGAACATGTTAATTTATGGTCTTAATGGGTTGAAATATTACTTTTAGATGGATTTATAAATGATTCCCTTACTGTAATTAAGTAAGGATTATTTAAAAAGTATGTTAAAAAATTAGATAAAATGACACCATCTGAAATGGTTCCATATTCTTTATAATTATGGCAATTATATCTTGATTTAGAAAGAAACTTTGGAAATTTTAAATCATTAAGAGCAGCCTATAAACGTATGGTTGAACTTAAAGTAGTAACTCCATTTATTATAATTAATTATGCTTAACTTTTAGAAGATAATGCATTTTATGAAGAATCATTTAAAGTATTTGAGGCTGGAGTTTAATTATTTGATTGGCCTGCATTATATGATTTGTGGATTGTTTATATTACTAAGTTTATATAAAGGTATTGTGGATAAAAAATAGAAAGAACAAGAAATCTATTTGAAACTGTAATTGAATAAGTACCAAAAGATGTATAATTTAATATTTTTAATTAGAAAAATCGTATATTTTATTTAATGTATGGAGAATTTGAAGAATAATATGGATTATTAAATCATGCAATTGAAATCTATGATCGAATGGTCTTTAATGTTGAATACCAAGATAAAATGGAAGCGTAATAATAAATATATTTTAATTTAGATACAACATATATATAGCTAAGGTAGCTTTATATTTAGGAATTACTAAAACAAGACCTGTTTTTGAGAGTGCAATTGAAAACTTATAAGAGGCCGAATTAATTTAGATGGGATTAAGATTAGCTTAATTAGAGAGAAAATTTGGAGAAATTGACAGAGCAAGGGCTGTTTATATACATATATCTTAATTCAGTGATCCTAGATTTGATGATTTTGGATTATGGAAAACTTGGGAGAATTTCGAATTACATCATGGAAATGAAGATACTTATAAAGAATTCAGAAGAATCTCTAAAAGTGTAGTAGCTAAATTCAGTTTAATGCCACCAGATCCTAAAAAAATAAAAGAGAGAGTTGAGAAAGGATAATTGGGGTAAGCATGAAAGAATTATTATTTTTAAATTCAAATTTTATTTTAATATGAATAAAAAGAATAAGTAAATATTTGATATATATTATAATATAAAATTTACAGTTAATATGGAAGTGATCAATTAAAAATGCCATAAGTATAGTGAAGGATGGTCTGAGAGAGAATTATTAGCTAAATAAAGTATAAAACTATTTGAGTTTTTAGAATTGTCAACTAAATTAACAATTTTAACTTTACTTTTCGCAATTGCATTAATAATAATATCATTAATATTTTTTAATAAGTATTCTTTTATTATAATGATGTTATCATTAACATCTGCAATATTCTCTTTGATATTATGTGTAATAATCTAAGCTAATTTGCATTTTAGGGTATCATATTTTATTGGTTTAATACAACCACTGTAAAAACATAAGATGATTATCAATAATCACATGAAGTGTTGGTTCTGGACTAAAGATTTTCCATTGCAGTATTTTTGGGATCCTTCATAAATATTTTATTTAACTGTTTTTTATTGGTGTTGATTGTTTTTTGGTATAGGATAGGCAAAGATTTTTATTTAGCAAAGCATTATGATAGTTAAACAACTCCATCTTCATATATGAGTTATTACAGTTATGGATTGTATATAGCAATACCAATTTTAATTATAATTAGTTTAATGTTAATGTATGTAGCATTTACTAGTTATGTCACTATTTAATAGAAGAATTAATTACGAGTATGTATCTATGTCTTTTCTTTAACAACAATAATAATCGCTTCATTTACTATTCTTTATACAAATTAAGTATTATCAGATTTAACAATCCCATACGCTCCTGTTTCATCAAATCATACATTCACTATATTTTAGATTTTAGCTGTTGGAATAATAATCGCAGCTTTTATAGCATTTTTTTTAACTTTCCTTTATAGATAGGATATATTTGAAACTGTAGGTTATGCTAATTTAATAATAATATTTTTGATTGCTGCTTGTTCTTTTCATGTAATTAGACTTAGTGAATAAGTCAGAACTACTTATATAAATGAATGCAATTAATAAATGAGAAATACGCATGAAAGTTGGATAAAAGAAAATGCATAATGCAATAAATATTTAGAAAACAATGTTTGTGATCCTCAAAACTAAGCTATTTCATGGGAAACAAATTCAACTTAGAAATGTTTAAATATATCTTGTTGTAATGCTTTTTCTGATTCAATGTCATCAAATTTATTCAAAGCTGGATTTTCAATCTTATTACTTGTAATTAGTGGATATGCTTTATCTATGGCATTGTTATAAGTTGATACAACTTTTAAAGTTTAATAAATACCAAATAGAACTTTAGATTGGATATTTGTATTACTTGCAATTATCATTATTATATTTTCATTTCTTTTAGTGTTTACTGTACCTAAATTACCTCCTTTAATTGATAATGTGATTATTGAGAATCAAAAAGTAATCCAAGCTAATAAAAGTCCTCTTGTATATCCAACTGGAATTGAAAATGTAACTGGATGTGAACCTTTCATGAATATTTACAAATAACAAAATGATAATAAAGATATTGAATTAAAAGGAAAATCTAGAGTGACAATTTTGGCCCCTAAAATGTAAGTTGTTGTGACAGAATATGTCAATTCTCCAAATATATCATATATCCCGAAATTGATGATTAAAAATATTCTATATCCTTAAGCAAATGATGTTACAGATGGAATGTTTGGAGTTTAAGGAAACAAAGATGAAATTAAAAATATTTTACAAAATCATGTTCAAATTTGTAGCTAAGGAGATAAAAAAATACAAGTTGATATTTATGAAATTGAAACTGCCACAAACAATAGGTTATTATGGTAATAGCATAGAAACCATTAAGAAGAAAAAAGTTTCTCTTAGAATTAAAAAGAATACATAAATAATCTTAAATTTACAAATCTTTAAGTTAATATTATTGACATCTAAACTGGATAAGAATTAAATGATGTCATTTTATATTTCTATAAAAATGAAGACGATTGTGGAAAAATTAAGCCAATTCCATCTAGATTGAGTAAATTATTTATTTATTATTATTTTTAGTCACAGTAAATTAAGATAGCATTCTATACAATATGGTTGTAAAAGAATATTATTTTGGGGCTGAAAAAAAAGGTTATTATTTATATTGTAATAAATTCAAAAATACTGAACAAACCAAAAGCCTTTGAAGCAACTATGATTCCAAGATCTACAACAAAAGGTTAATTTTCTGTTGTTTTAGAAACTCCAAAACATAATAAATTTAATTTACTATTAGGAGCTTCCTATACAGAATGTACGGTAGGCTTTTTTAATGAAAATTGTGGTGGCATGAAATTTTATGGAAGCACAAACGCCTAATCCATCTATATCAATTAATTGGCAGAAAGAAAATACACTTTTTTTGTTGCTTTTGACCCAATAGATCCTAATCTCAAAGATTTAAATATTAAAAAATAACAAGGGCATTCTATTGATACATCAACTATTGATAACTATCCTATTTTTAAAGAAATTAAACCTATTGTTACACTCTATGCCTCTGAATAAGAAAGGCCCATTATAAGATACTAATTACCATAACTTAATAATCTAAAAAATGAACCTAATCTAACTTGGCTAGTTCTTTGTGTCGATGGAAGTATAGGTGACATATCATAAAAATCACCAGCATAATTTTGGACATATTAAACTAATCCAAATAAATTATAAAGGCCAAATAATTCTAAAGATATTTACCCTTAGGTATGCAGCAATATATGATGAGAAGAATTTTTAAGAATTTTATAAATAATCATAAAACTATTATATATTTATGTTTAGTCAAACCTAAACTAGATCATATGGATCAATTTTTCTCATTTTCATATATTAGATAGCTTTTTTTATAAAAGCGACCCAAAATACAAAATTTTTGAATTAAACATTATTCTCTAAAATCCAAAAAAAAATTACTTTTTTTTCAAAACATTAAGAAAAACTGATTTCTTTTTTTTATTTATTGAAATTTTTGCTAAAAAGCTATATTTTTTTTTATAGATTAGTATTTTATGTCCAAATAGGTTTTATTGACTTTCGTTCTTTAAATTTATTTTTAGCATTTTAAAGTTAATGTTTAATAAGAAGAAAGATTTAAGATGCTATTCAAATAATGAAAAATTGAACTGATATACTTTAATTGTTAATTGAAAACTATTTCTATTTTTATCATAATATTTAATTAGGAATTTATTTACATGAATTTTAAAGTGACTCTAAATAATATTGAGATAACTTTCATTTTTTCATTCTTTAGTTTGAGTTAAAGCTAGATTTGACAAAAATTTTCAAACAATCCAATAAGATTATATTTTTTGTTATATAAGAATCCGATATTATTATATATATAGAAAATATGAGACCTAAAACTAAAAAAAATAGCAAATCTGACATAATGATTGATACTTCTTCTGAATTATTGTAATCACTAACAGAAGACTAGTAAATAGACATTAATACAACATCTATACATAATATCGAACTATAGTATTACGTTTACGATATATATTCTGGTAAACCATCAGCTTTAAATCCTCGATTACTTTTTCGAGAGTCTAAGCGAAAGGATAGTTATTATAATTATCATTAAGAAACAGCCCTCAATATCACTTTTCTTTATTTGTAGTTTCTTAAAGAAAATAGATCTCTAGTTAGAAAATTTCTATTCGCAAATGTGATATTGGACATCATTTTGAGAATAGCCATAATTACTTTATTTTTTTTGAAGGTGTACACTCATACTTACATAACCCTCTATTTTATTGTTTTGTTTCAAATTCCAAGAGTATTTCATATGTGTAGCAGTATAAAGCTGTTATTTATGGATTAATTTAATTTATAGAATAGATCTTTTATTCCAATTAGTCATTTGTATAGAACAAATTTTATTAATGAAGATGAACCAAGAGAATGTGATTTAAAACCTTTAAATTATAAAAATAGAATTTTGAGTTGCAGATCAATTATTTTTATTTTACTACCAGTAGAATTGTGCTTTCTGTGTATTCCAAAAAAGAAGATCACAAATATTACAAATACTATTATGATTAGTAGTTACATTTTGAAGAGCATTGAGGTCATAATGTTTGAACCTCTATTACTTGTATCAATCTCAATATCAGATAGCTTAACTAAAAATATAGATTTTAATAACTGGAGTTTGATATTTATATTAGTGATTGTAGATATTTTAAAATATGTCTTATTAAATATATATTTGGTAATTTTCAGCGAGACAGGATAAAACAATACCTTAAAATTTTGATTCAGTATATCCCTCTAATATTGTTTTGATCTATTATAAATTGTTTTATACATTAATAATAGTATAATTTTGAGTTTTTAAATTTATTCGTTATAATTTAAAATATAAGCATAATGATATACTCATTCTAATTTTCAAAAATATAAATTATCAAACTTTAGTTAGTTTTCAAATATTTTCAAACTGTTTAAAAGATTCTGTTCGATTCTTGAATATTATTAATTCAAAAAAACTTATTTTGTTAATAATTTATATAAAGTCTTATTACTATTGATCATTATTAATCGCTGAAAGTTCATGAACAATAATTTTAATTAAATCTTAAACATGAATAATCAAGAAACTCATACTCATTAAAACACAAAGTATAAACCTATACCAGGTGATGAACGAATTTAGATTGTAAAGGCATTAGTCAATAGTAAAATGAGTGCTTCTTAAGTAATATTATTATGATTCAATAAGGTATCAGATCTGACAGGTTATAATCTCTCTACAATAAAGGCCATTTATAGAGTCTACAAATAAGAAGGTAGAATGTGGAAGAAAGAAAAACGAGATCAGCTCGTCAAAGTTGTCTAAAATTTCGCTATCTGTATGATTGATGAAGCGTAAGAATTATCATATTTTTAGCTAAAATACCATTCAACTCTTGGCTGCAAAATCTATAATGAGTGATTAAATTAAGAATTAAAATGAAATTGAGATATCAGATGATAAGACTCATCAAAAATCCATACATTTTTTCAAAGAGAATGAATCTAAAATTTCATTACTCTTAAAAGATGAGAAAAGCAGGTAAGAACTTTCTAAACAATTCCAAACATTAAATTCAAAAGAATTTTAATACATCAGTAAATCACCTTTAAATTCAAAACATAGTTTAAAATGGAAAAAGATAAAAAAATACTTTTAAAAACGACAACTAGATTATTAGTACATTGAGTCAAGTGGATTAAATCAATCAGAATATGATAATATGAATACCACAGAGAAATTAACAGTCTTAAAGAATATACTTCAATCTCAAATAAATTTAATGATTTAAAATTTAAGCAAATTTTGATAAATAAATAATTATTAAATGTCTCTTTCTAAGTGAAAAAAATAATTAAAAAAATTGTTGTTCTGATTGCTCTAAATACCTCACTGAAAACAATTAAACCTAAATTAAAAATAAATCCGCTTTTTTACAAATTTATTCTATATAATATATGAAAATAATTTATGAATATAATTATATTAATTGATTCATTAAAATGCAGCTAATCTATTATTCATTGATCTTTAAAGTATAATTTATTAAATTGGCTATCTTTCACTCTAAATTATTGAAAATTATCCAGCAACTAAAGAAGATGAACTTAAATTTCTAATTTTCAATATTTATGCTCCTTCCTCTTCAAACAGATTCTCTCTACAAAGAGGGCAAGTTTATTATTTTTGTAACCATTCATTTAAACAATGATCATGAAATATATGTTTACAAGAAGTTTATCGGCATTGCTAGTTTTCCAATAAATCCAAACATACAATACATTCTGAATCTTTTGCAGGAGTTACAATTGGTAATTATCCAACAACATCAACTTTTGGTTAATTATCAATTTAATATTTAAGCTTACTTATTTAGATATATTGACATCTTCTTCTGACAATAAATATTACAATTAATAAAATGATAAACGCAACAACACTAAGAATAGTTACTAAAATGAAGTCTTAAAATGTAATCTCAGAGTTTTTCAATTCAAAAGTCATTGAGTACCTTTGTTTATTTTTATTTGTATTGGTAAACATAAAAAAAAATGTGTAACTTATTGAAGAACCACTAAATTATTAGTAATATGATGAAAAATCTATAGTAGTAGATCCATTGAGTGATTTGTTGTATAAAATGTTTTAATATTGAATGCTGGTTAATATGCTTTGAAATGGTAAAACTATGTAAAGCTGAATTTCGATTTCATAATTTGTTGACAAAATCAAATTTTTTGTCTATCTCTATCTTAATAAATAGAAAGTACCCTTATTCATTGATCAAATCTAATTATTAATACTGTAATTTTAAATACTAAGTTTCATATTAATCTAATTCAATGTTATATTATTGAATATTATAGTAACTTTCTATTTCAAATTAGCATCTTGATCTATAATATAAATAATATATATATTACCCTAAAAATTATTCATAACATTGACAGCTAGTATTTATACAATTTCCATTATTAGAACATTACTTAGGGCATTCTTTTTAATCTATTTATTTAATTGTAAAGTTTGTTTCTGGAATTATAAGTATTTCTAATTCGTAATAAGATCCCAATTTCAGCTTATAATAAAGTTGCAAATATTTTTCATAATTTTCAATTGCTTCACTCTGTTTCACATTATGTTCATAGATTTATATTTTCATTTATGTCCATCCCTCAGCTTCAATCTCTACTAATAAATATTCATTTGTAGCAATAAATTGGTAAAGTATACACTAAATTTCAACCATCAAAAAAAAATATAATTTGTTCATTATTAAATTATTTTCATTTTTATTTCTAAAATCATCTTCTAATGATTAATTCTTATGGTAACTATCATAAATTGAACTTAGAAAAATTATTAGAATTTCAAAGAAAAAAATTAAAAAAAATCTTTATAATTATTTTTCTATAATGAATTCATTTGAATTAGAGATAAAATCACATAATATCAGCAATGAAGTCGATAAATTTATACAAATCTCAATGCAAGGAGAAGAAGTTCAATTACCTATACTTTGTTAATTATCTAAAAATTTAATTGATATTCCTGTAAGGCATTCATCTATTAAAATGCTTAAATGTATATTCGATTTAAAATCTTTGCTTGAATATTGCAAAGTGACAAATAATTATAACTAGTATTTTATAATATTTTAATGAGGTTATTTATTTGCCCCGTATGCTATAATAAGACATATCTATAAAATTTTGGAGTGGATACTAATTTATATCATACTTTAGAAGCCTTCAAATTATTTAAAATATAATATAGAAGAAAATATGCTAACAAATATATTGATGAAAGTTTACTTTTTTATTCGTCTCAAGAGACTTATTCTTTTTATTAATGCAAAGTAAAAGATGGAAAAAAAGAAACTCAATATGAAAAAGTCATTATTCCTGGGACTTCTGCTATTTTAGGAATTTCAAAAAGGCATCAATTTAATGATGATCAATAAAAACCATAAAATAAAAAAATAAGCGAAAATATTGCATTTACTATTTAAAAACTATCCCATTACCTTAGTAGAAAGATCTACAAAATTTCAAAAGAAAGGAAAATAAGTATGAGCCAATTATATTAACTAATTGAACCGAAAAAAAGCTAGATTAGTTTATTGTTTCGAAATTCAATGAAGTTAATTTCATTAGGAAAAAAATCATTAAAAAGCGATTTCATATTTGCACTAAAAAAAATATATCATGATAACAATAAAAATAAATTCATTTCGTTAGTAAATTTTAATATATTACTAGTTAATTGTATATTATGTATTTTATGATGTTTGGCATGAATACAAATTAGAAATTTAGAACAATCCTATGAATATTTTAGGATAATAATTATATATAAAGGAATTTGAGTGTGGAAGTGAACATTATTTATATATTATTGGAGGAAGAGATTCTGAATAATTTACATAGAGTTCATAATTTTTAAGGATTCGAATTCCTAGCAATCCATTTCAATAGAAAGAAGCTAAAGTTGAGATTTTACCAAATTTACCTGTTGAAGGTTATAATTTTATGGGTACAACATATTAAGGGTATTTTTGTTAATTTATAAGATGTTAGAAAAGTCTATGTTTTCTATGGATAAAAATAATTTATAGATGAAGAAAAATGTATTTAAAATTAATTGTTAAATACTGCATATGCTTACAAAAATAATAAATGGGTAGAAATTAAACTTCAATTAGAAAATAGATTTGATGGAAGCTTTTTCGTTTGTTAAGATTAAATTTTTGATAAATTAGTTATCTTTTTTGGTGGTTAAACTTGTGACCCTAAAGGTCGAATTAATTCTGTTGTTTAGGAATAGGTGAAAATATAAATCTTTTCTTGTAAAGAAGAAATTCTACTGGGAAATAAATTAAAATTTTTTAATCTTAAATTTTCCAACAACCCAGAAGAATCCTATTAATAAAAAGTGTTATGTTCTCCTCTTTTTTCTTGTCCTTATTATGGAAGAAATTAATTAATTTTATCAGGAGAATATCTCAAAAAACCTTTTCAAGGAGAAATTAAAAAAGGAAAAAGAGAAATATTTAACCTAGATTGGGAAAATGGAACTTTAAAATTAAATGAAATATTTTCTTTTGAGCCTCCAGAATATTTTCTTACTAAAGTTAGAGAGTACGGAAAAAAAGAATCAGCTTTTTAGCCAGTAGATGACTTAGAAGGTTGTGTTGCCTATGGTTATTTTTATGCTATATTTCATTCTTTAAGCGAGAAAAACACTGAATCCTATAGCAGATCAATAACTCAACTTCTAAGGATTGATTTGACAAACACTTAATGTATAGATTTGAATTATATTTTAGTTAGAGTTCATTAATATTAAGATAATAATAAATCAGTTGAAAAATCAAAGAAATTAACAGAACGATTTGAAAATAGAGAGAATTTAAATATTTTATGATTCTATAACTATAACAAAAAAAGTATTTATATTATTATTACCTTCAAGGATTTGATATTTTAAAAAAATAAATTATTTTCCAACATCTAATTTTTTACAAGCTTCATTGAGTTTTTTGTTCTCATTAAAAATAAAATATAAAAAAAAGGTTTAGTTTTCATAAACGTTTTAGATTTTACACTATGACATTTCTTTCCCCACGCATTATAGGCATCGGCTTCGTAAGTTTGTGCTTTTCTTTGAAATATCAAGAAAGAGAACAGGCTCGTTATGTTCTAAACACATAAGTTCTTTTTCTGTTCTGGTTCAATTCATTCTAAAATCTCAAGAATTTTATAATATTCAATTTCTATCAAGCGGCAGTTTATAAAGTTAATAAATTCAAACATCGAAAAATGAAATAGACTAATTATTTTTATTATTAATAACCTTAAACATTTCTAATATTAGATAATAAAGTAATTAATATGAAAAATATTCAATTATTAAGAGCAAAAACTATAATGTATTTTTAAGATAATCCTAATTTAATTTAATCATAAAAATAATATCAAAATAGTTATATATATTATTTTTATATAAAAATTTAATTTTATAAATTAAATCATGATGAAAATTTTATATTTTGTCATAAACTTTTTGAAAGATGCAAAATAAGGATTTTTAGTTATTTTAAGAATCTTTCATTAAGTACTTTGAGTTCATTCTTTGTGAAAGTAATTAGCTTTAATTTAATACTACTTCACTCTAAAGACTTTTAATTTATGGTGATATAATTAAATTTTATTCTTGTTCCAACCGCCTTAAACTTATTTATTAAGAGATTGAACTTTTTCATTAAGCCTGTTAATTCATGATAATAATACTTCTTAAATTGTAGAATTCAATTAACTTTAGGTAAAAAATAATCCCTTAATTAGCTGTATTTTCTTCTAATTCTCAATTGTTTTTAATACCTCCCTTCTAAAAAGTTATAAATTTTAAGATAATGCGAAATTAAATGAGGAACATTTCTTAAAATGGTTCCGATGAATTTTTCAAATATTTTGTCTAGTTTGTTAAATATGATGAAATAATTTATATTAGCATTTTTATAACATAAAAAGAATTGACTGAGCCTGTGACAATGTAGGAGGGTAAGATAATTTCATTTAAACTTTATTATTAAGCAGAATAGATAAAACTGGCATAATAATTGACAAAGCACAAATGATTGTTGATTGGGTGTCTAATCTATTTATTATCTTGTTGTATACGATTTATAAGAAGCTGCCAAAAAGCTATAACCAAATAATATAAGAAAGACTATTGAAGTATTAATTTATATATGATCATGATAGTAAATTAGTACTATTATGATTGCTTCCTTTTGAATAATCTTCAGTGTTCCCCAATAATAGCCATAAATTTTGTATTCATGATACAAATATCTCCATGTTTTCCTAATGATTATTTTATCTAATTGTTTATTATTTTTACATTGCCCTTAAAATAAAAAACTTAATAAAAAAGCAAATTATTAGTGTGGAAATAGAAATTCCAAACAAAAGAAAAAAAGCCTTTAAATAAAGGATGCCATAATCAAATTCCAAATTATTTTAAAATAAATCATTGAAATGCTAAAAAATCTACTACAAGTGTTGAGATAGTTATTGCAATCTATATGAGTACAAGTTCTTGCTACACTTACAGTTGTTCCATTAACAAAACATCCGGAGGTAGCAGTTCTTGTACAACTCAATTTTGTACCTCTATATTAATCGCAAGTCGATTTCAAATCTTAAGATTGAGTTCCATCAGAAATGGAAGTACAACCTGTATTGTAGGCTTAATACTGTGAATGATCAAGACCAGATCCTGTTATTGAGTTACAATTTACACTAGCTAAAGGATAGAAATGGTTGTCAATCCAAAGACATGAAAGAGAATTAGTTATTTAGGTAGAGCATTTATTTTATGTTGTGTAATTCTTGCAACTTGCCTTAGCTTCTTAACAACCAAGTACCATCTGCTAAATTTATACAACCTTTATTATGTAAGACGCACATTACATCTGTCAGTCCAGTTCCAGTAACATATGCACAGTGGATTGTTACATCAATAAATAAAAGGCAAGTAACTCTGCTCCAAACACGTCTATATACTGTAATTTTATCTCCTGATATTGAACACATTGCTTTAATTGTGTATAACTAACAAGTAGCTCTTTTTTCTTGACATGCTATTCCAGTTCGAGTTGTTGTAACAAATATTATTAATTTCAAAATATCCATCATTACATATAAATTAATTATTGAGTATCAATGCATGTTAAACAATGATTTTTATTGATCTCACAAGTTTAATATGGTAAACATTATGAATTACCGCAAAATATCCTGGCTTACAAATGCAATTTTTGAATGAATTTATTATTTAATTATTTTTATTATCTATTATTATAAACTACAGTGTCAATAAACATCAATAACTATCACATTAGACACATGGATACTCATGTAATATAGCATCTGAGTAGAAAGTGTCTTTACAAATGCATAAATAAGATGTATTAATTTAATGATTAGGGTCTGTGCAGCTATCACAAAGAGTATCATTTACAGAAAAAGGATCTTATCAATTTTGATAACAAAAATATAAAGTTATGACAAGGATTTACACATGTTCCATAATTTACTCTATTCATAAAAAAAACCAGCATTGAATAAACATTAATTAGATCCATTAACAGTTTATATAATAGCTAGATATGATAAACAATGAACTGCAGTTGCTAAACATGTATCGCATGGTTATTTAGAGTTAATGTAGATATTTAATAATGATACAAGGCTGACAATTAGGAGGTGTATTATTTACCATAAAATATCTACATATTATCTATACTACTAACTATTTATGAGAAGGACAAACACAAGTATTAGGAGTAATAGTACTCATGTAGTTGCACACTCTAAACAATAATGGTTACTATTTGTTTAACACTTTGTACAAGGATAAATACAAGATTGACAAATAATAAGTTTAATAAATAATATAATTATAATGATGCATCTCTAATATCAGTCATTACAACTACTCCATATGTTATTGAAAGGAGTTGCATTTGTATACGCGCATGATGTGCATTTTGCAGGTAGATCAAAACAATTGTAACATAGTGAAGTACATTAAATACAACTATTTTATGATTTGTAATAATTTTATACAAATTTATTTAACAGGTAACACATGGAAATTATAATTAATTACATAAGGAACTAAAAATATTTTATACCCTCTCTTGCTTTTTAACCAACATTACATTTAAATTATTATATTTTTANATTGTTACATCAATAAATAAAAGGCAAGTAACTCTGCTCCAAACACGTCTATATACTGTAATTTTATCTCCTGATATTGAACACATTGCTTTAATTGTGTATAACTAACAAGTAGCTCTTTTTTCTTGACATGCTATTCCAGTTCGAGTTGTTGTAACAAATATTATTAATTTCAAAATATCCATCATTACATATAAATTAATTATTGAGTATCAATGCATGTTAAACAATGATTTTTATTGATCTCACAAGTTTAATATGGTAAACATTATGAATTACCGCAAAATATCCTGGCTTACAAATGCAATTTTTGAATGAATTTATTATTTAATTATTTTTATTATCTATTATTATAAACTACAGTGTCAATAAACATCAATAACTATCACATTAGACACATGGATACTCATGTAATATAGCATCTGAGTAGAAAGTGTCTTTACAAATGCATAAATAAGATGTATTAATTTAATGATTAGGGTCTGTGCAGCTATCACAAAGAGTATCATTTACAGAAAAAGGATCTTATCAATTTTGATAACAAAAATATAAAGTTATGACAAGGATTTACACATGTTCCATAATTTACTCTATTCATAAAAAAAACCAGCATTGAATAAACATTAATTAGATCCATTAACAGTTTATATAATAGCTAGATATGATAAACAATGAACTGCAGTTGCTAAACATGTATCGCATGGTTATTTAGAGTTAATGTAGATATTTAATAATGATACAAGGCTGACAATTAGGAGGTGTATTATTTACCATAAAATATCTACATATTATCTATACTACTAACTATTTATGAGAAGGACAAACACAAGTATTAGGAGTAATAGTACTCATGTAGTTGCACACTCTAAACAATAATGGTTACTATTTGTTTAACACTTTGTACAAGGATAAATACAAGATTGACAAATAATAAGTTTAATAAATAATATAATTATAATGATGCATCTCTAATATCAGTCATTACAACTACTCCATATGTTATTGAAAGGAGTTGCATTTGTATACGCGCATGATGTGCATTTTGCAGGTAGATCAAAACAATTGTAACATAGTGAAGTACATTAAATACAACTATTTTATGATTTGTAATAATTTTATACAAATTTATTTAACAGGTAACACATGGAAATTATAATTAATTACATAAGGAACTAAAAATATTTTATACCCTCTCTTGCTTTTTAACCAACATTACATTTAAATTATTATATTTTTA
>CAJJDN010000051.1:563570-579232 GCA_905182985.1 Paramecium sonneborni
TAAATATCTGATAGGAACTGATGGTAATTATTTATTAACTGAGTTTTAAATGCAATTTTGAACTAATGAAAGTAAATCTTCAAATTTTATATTATTATAGCATTGATGAAAAAGTGCGAAAAAAGAAATAAGAGAAATTATTTATAAAGAGATAACATTCCTAGGAGAGCTTTGTTTAGTACTAAATAAAAATAATTTGAGAAATTATTAATTTATAAGTTCAATATCTATCCAAATAAATTAATTTCAAGAAAAAGACTTATAGATAAGTAATTATCTTTCAATTAATTATTTATATAAACCATTTTTTTCTATTAATTCTTGATGCTTTCCTTATTCAACTATTTATCCATTTTAAACAACAATTATTTTGTTTGAATTAATTACAGTGGTTAATTTAAACAAACTATAGTTTCCAATCCATCTGGAAATTTTGAAGCATTAGCTAATTTCATATCATTATTAATATTTTCTTATGTAAAAAATATCTACACCATATATATATTATCTTTCAAAGTACCAGAAAACAAAGTTGGCTCCAACACAACAAATCCTATTGTTTTATGAAGCTACTAGAAAATTGTATTCCTTGATATCAATATTATCAAACAAGATAGAGCCATTTGCACTATGATAAAATCTCTATAACAATTAAACAATAGTAGACTTTCCACTACTGCTTGTCCAACAATTGCTACAACTTCACGTTAATTAAGATCTAAGTTAATTTATTTTAAACTCATCACATTATTTTAGTTGGATAACAAAAATGTCACATCTTATATATAGATTTACCTAGATATATTTAAAGCATCCAAAGAACCATTACGGATCTTTAAAGTATGATCTATTATATCAAAATTCTTTTCAGCTACTGCAACTGCAGAAACCATCTCGTTCATTGTAGTACGTAAAGACAAAAGAGAAACTAATTACAAATGATATTATACTTGTAATAGTTAAAGTATATAATACAAAAGAACTTAAATATCTATTGTTGATTATCCATCAATTATTAGGCTTCCACCATAATATAAAATAGCTAATATAATAGCTTATGCTTAAAAAATTTCAATAGCCATAAATTAACTTCTTAGAGTACTATAGCTATTTTATATGAGTTATCTTATAATCCTCATTTTATTCAAGACTTCTGAAGCTATTTAAGTAGATTAAATTATGGATCAACTCCCAAATGACATGTTTATTGTTTTGGGATGAATGTCCATTTGAATCAACCACTCCAAAATATTCCAGAGCTGATGGGAAATCATCATAACAAATTTCTTTTTATTCTGTAAATAGTGCTTCTTATTTATATTATTTATTTAGTCTTTACGTCAAGAACATAGGTAGCTGGTTATTAAACCTTATCTAATAATGCTTTAATATTTTATTGAACTCATGCATATACAGCTTAATCTTTCTTTGAATATCCAAAGTATACAAAAGAACCATTTAAAGTTTCTGTTCTTATATTCAATGTTCTTAAAATGGTTCAAATTACCAGCGCCATTCATATTAGTTTATGGATAAGTTGGTATATGCAAGTTACCAAATTCAATCCATCCTGAAAATGTTCTATCTCCTAAGAATTAATCTTTTGATGTGTCTTTGATTGTTACTCTGAATAAGTTAAACTAAGCATTAAGACTAGGTCCATCCCTCTTTTTTTTTTACCATCATCTGAACGAATATTCTTATGGTTATTTTTTATCATCCCATCAAAATTTTCTTTGTACTAAGTCATCTCCATATTTTATCTTTAGATTGGATCCTTTATGATTTGATTTGATTTTAATGGAATTAATATTGATGATTGTGTTGAGAATGTGACTAATCTGAATTAGCCTTTAAATCCTGGATATCTCTTATTATCGTTCCCTCTTAATATGTATTTCAAGAATTTAACTGCTGGATGCATAGTCTTATGAGTTTTTAGATTGAATATTATCATCAAAATATTTGATAAATGCTAGAGCTTTATTTTCATCAGCGCTATATGAATAATATATGAATGTTCACAATCCTTCAATATCTTCTGGGTTATTGATATTTTGTATTAAATTTACATTAACAGATGCAATACTGCAAGTTGTGAAATGATAAAATCTTTATTCTTATCAAATTGCTAATTTTCTATCTCCCATTGTATTATTATTTTAATGAAAAGCTATAATATTTATGTACTATAATTAATTTTTAACAAAGAAAACAAAGTCTATATAACTTATCGATACTCCATAGAAATAAACAGATTCTTAAAGCGTCCAGTAATTATAGGTAGATTTTACATCTGATGCAACTTATCTATCTACAATTAAGATTACCATAAATAATATTTCACCCAAAAGTAACATGATAAAACAATACAAATATATCATTATAAAAGCCATAGTGATTAGTTTTCGTCTATATGATATATCTTAATTTGATTGAGTTACATCTTTACTAATTAAAGGTATTTGAGCCTTTTAGCATAGAGGTATAGCTTTTGGGATTTCAGATGGGTTTCTGAGCAAGGAATAATTTAATTGATTGTGATAATAGGAACCATAAATAATTAGTATTTAATATTGAATAATGAGTAATTCGAACTCTAAAAAATATTAAGTTTAACATTTCAATTGATAATTAAGGGTTCTTGAAAAAATAGAATAGCAATAAGAGGAGATTGTTTTTTATCAATAAAATATTTGCTATTCAATTGAAGAAAATATACTCACAATTATTATAAATAGAATTATTGATCATAATATATTGTAAAGTTATCTGTAATCACCTAATAAGGAAAGATCAAATAGTATAGTTTATGTGAATAAGATTGTTCTTTGATATGAGGCCTTATATAGAATACACATTATCTATTATTTCTTCCTAAAATTGTCAAAATTGAAAGTGATACAAAAATAGAGATGATCACAAAGTAAATATTTGAATAAGTTGTTGTTAGATTTATATAGTTTAATTTCCATTTCTCAAATTCAATTAAAAGTATTATTTTCAAATTTGATTTTTAAATTCTTCATATGTATAAAAATAAACTGGTAAATAAGTATATTAAAAATCAAGAAAATTTTCAAATTATCCAAGTAGTAATATTATTAGGATTATTATTAATGAAACAAATTAAGCCTTGTAAAATTAAAGAAGGAATATCTTTCTATTATACAAATTAATTCTTTTTTGATTAAATTATTATTATATTATGGGAAGTTATTATGAAATTTCCTAATTAATTTAAGTTGTTAAATTAGTAAGTGGATTTCTTGAAAAATTATGTGAAGAATTAATAGTATTGTAAAAGACATGTGCAGTCTCAAAATTAATCATAAAGTTTGTATTAAAAATAATAATCATCTTAATTTACTGATTGATAAATTTAATATCTGTATTATAGATCATTACTTTATTTATATAGATTATCTAGAACATGATTAATTTGTATTAATTCGAATATCTTATAAACTTAAATTTTTCTAAGTTTTAATTAAATTGGGATTCCTATTTTAAATATTTTTATAAATATGGGTTGTGATAACAATTAGTAAATAACTGATTTTTTAGATGAAGTTATTTAAATATTGAATTAAAATGATTCGGTGAAAAAAGGGAACAAAAGAGTAAGTAAAATTTATTAAGTTTGAAATAATATTAATTATAATAATTAAATATTAAAATATACATGAAATCATATTATATTTTTTTTTTATAATTTTAAAATCATAAAACTCTAATTATCTTCATCTTAATTTACTACTAAGAGTCTCAATCCATCCTTATCTTAAAATAATTAAAAAAGGTCCACATGTTACACCAAATTCATTTACTATTTTTTCATTTAAATATATATCACCATTAAGTGGGCTTATTGATGTCGATATACACAATACATCTTCACTAGTTGCTACTGATACTAAAAAAAACATCTTATTTAGTTAATATTATTCCATTTACAGAATCAATATGATCTTATAATTTCTTCATTATCATGACAGAATAAGCATTCCAAAATGATAATTTACTATCTTCACGTCCACTAGTTAAAGTATGATCATCTAATAAATATAAAATATTTTTAATTATTTTTCCTTATCTTTTTAATTATTTAATCATGCTTCCAATCTTAATATCCCATATCTTTATCTCTTGATTACCAGTAATAACATATTATTATTCTTTTAAATCTATTCCTTATACATTTGTTCTTGAAGTTACATTGAAATCTCCTTGAGATCCTTTAAATATTCTCATACAAGTAATAGGCGGTTGTTTAGTTTAAATGGTAAAATATTATTCTTTATTTTATAAATCCAAAACTTAAACTAATCCATTTTTACTTCCAACTGCAATAACATTATCAGTTATTGCTTAAATACTTAATAAAGGATTATTTGATTAATATTTATATTCTAATTTTAATCCAAAATTTTTCATACTCTATCTTAATCCTAAACAATTAATCATATTAAATTTTTAAGATTTCAATTTATTCTAAATTATCGTATTCAAGTTTTCCAATTCTTATAGATCTCTATCTCCTCCAATAGCATTTTAACGATTATTATTAATGGTAGTTTCAACCTTAGGTAATAATAATTTATTTTCATAATTGTATTATGGAGCAATTTTCATAACATGATTTAATTCATTCTATTAATTTGATACAGAATTAATAAGTTATTATAAATATTGATCATATTTTAATTATAGATTTTCTGTGTGTCTATAACCTGGTTTATGTGTAATTTGATTATCCATATCTTCTGCCATAAAGATTAAGGTTTGTTTTATTAATTCAGAATCAATATTTGATAATCTTTATTTAATTAGACATTTCTCTTAATGTCCAATTAATTCAGTGACTTTATTTGGTATTGAAAATAATTAACTAGATGCAAGAGATGATTTCAAAGAACTTTTAATATATATAGATATTAAATATCAATTAGATTAAAAACGATCACAAGATCTATCTCTATTATCAATACTTCCAAATGTGATTCTATCATTTTTATGAACTGAACTTTATCTTTTAAGTTCAAATATTTATTCTTATAATCTAGATTCATTAAAATATGGATTTGAAGTTGGTTCAAGTTTTTACGATTCTCTTGCAACACTTTTAGCAAGATGTTACGTTATAAGTTAAGAATCTTTCATTGTTTCTTTTGAAATTTTATTTTAAGCTTTTTATTAAATGATAAGAAATATCTTAATTAAAGGAGAAAATGTTTTAATGGATCATTTTAATAAAATAGAATAAGCTAAGATATTTTAAAATTATATAAACTCTTGGGAACACTTAAAATGTTGAAATCAAATAAATAGAATAACTACATGTTTGAATAAAATGTTGGCTTTATTAATTTAGTTGTGGATACATATCTAAATGGAATCAAATTACCAGGCTTTGCATTTTCAAGAGGAGATGCTGTAGCAATCCTTCTTTTAGTCAATAAGAAAATGGTGCTTACATAATAATTTAAAGTACCTGTTAGTATATTCACAATAGAAGCACCTGCTAGGATGATGGATGAATAAGGTGATTTTGGATGAATAAGGTGATTTTGGATGAATAAGGTGATTTTGGTGGAGTAGCTGCAAAAGAGATCAAAAAAGAAAAGGAATCTAAATTTAATATAATGAAATGCTTTTTTTATAAGATATTTTAGTATCTCCAAGAGGAAATGATGAAGTTATTCATTTATTTGATGATGAAAAAGTATGGAATAAAAATAATTAGATGAATTATGTAAGAAAACACATGGAGCAAAAGGAGAAGGAGTAATAATCAAAGATTTTTCTTGGGAAAATGTATTAAAACATAAGATTTTAAGTTAATGGTTAATTGATGATAGGAAATATTCTAAAGTAAACAAAAATTTATAGATTTTAAAATTTAAATTTAAGTATTGTAAATATTAAAATAAGTTTATCATAAATGTAATTTTCTCCATTTTCAATTCATTCTCTATAATAAAATACTATAAAAATATATGATTCAGTTATTTTTGTTCTTGAATAACATATTTTTTAGTAATAATCCATCTTCTAATTTTAATAAAGGGGTTATACTTTTAAAACTAATTTAATTATTTGAATTATTTGAATTATTTTGAAATCTAAAATATCATAAAGATCTATGATCGGATAAATTGAAACTTTCTAACTATCAATACTATTAGATTATTGGGTTTTAGTATATTATATAAATGAAGATTCTGTGTTAAAAAATTTATTAGGATAATTGTGAAATTAGAAAAATATTTTACCTTTTTTGTTGTAATATTGAAGTTTATTATTTAAACAATAAAAATTCGAATAGATAATTATTGCTATACTAATTGTATATAAACTTTCAACAAAACTAATTATGATATCAATTTCATAAGTATTGATAAATAAATACAATTGATCTTTAAAATAGAGCATTTGAATTTAAATATATAAGTATAAGACAGTTTTTTAAAATTTTGTTACTAAATATCAGAATTTGAGATATGGTAAATTATAAATAATTTAAATTTTATTGGCAACACATAAAAAACAAGAAAACTCACTTATAACGTTCGCTTTTTTCCTGATAAATCTAATTCAAATAATTTAGTCAAGACACGAAGCACATTAATTTTACCTTCTCATAGATTAAATCCGAATTAATAAATTAGGAAGCATCAATGAAAAAACCTTTATTGTCTCGTTGTGGTAGTATGGGTATGCGAACTTAATCGCCATACTCTGATACCTTAACAAAATTATAAGAAATAGAAAATGATATTCAATATACTGAAGTAGAGACTATTAGTATAGATAAATAATAGAAATGGAGAAAAGCTTTAGTTGATCAATGTGAATTAATGGAAGAGTAATTAGGAAAGAAGGAGAGGGATTTTCATAAATATGCATCTAATAAGTACCTCATACTGAAATGATAGAAAGAAAAGTAGCTGAGGAAATTTTAAATAGAGAAAAATTATAAGCTTAGATGATTAAATATTAAGAATAAGAAATCAATTAATTACTTTAAAAGATATAGGTGTTGCAAGAGAAATGAGGATCTTATTTTTATATAATTTATATTTTCCATTAAATTATCATAAAAATAATTTTTAAATTTATGTAAGTTTTATCTCTATAGAAGCTTGTGTTTTCTGCACAATAAATGGCTTAGAAAGAACATTTTGCTGGTAAGTGGGATGTCCTAGTAGACATTTTTTATAAATGTCTTCAATTATACAAATATAATAGAACTGCTTTAATAACTGAAAGTAAACCAACATTTAATATAGAGTTTTATCCGTCCATAAAAAATGAAAAAAATCTTTTGAATTATGCAATGCGACTTTACCTTTATTTACCTTAAGTTTTTTGTAATTAGGCACAATTTTATGAGTTTAGTAGGGTATTTTTGTTTTTATGCATTTTGATATTTATTCAATCTGATTACATTGTTATATTAAATTGGCAGAAGAAAGAAGTAAAACATATAGATATCATGTCAATTTTGTAAGATTTATATAGTTATTATTATATTATAAATTATATACATATATATTTTATTATAGCAGAGAAATTATTATTAGAGACAAAGACTGTTTTACATTATAAGTAGTATAATGCTGAATAATAATTAAAGAAAACATTTTATTCATGCTCTCATTCTATCTCTAAAAATATAAAAATTTTAGATTTGAACTTGAATTTTGTTTAATGAAGGCTATAGATAATGTGTTAAGATCTTTAGTAGATTATTAGAAGATTGTAATCCAAAATCTAAGGTACTGTAAAAAATAAGGGATTAAGCTAAATGTTTTTTAATTTAAAAGGAAATTATATAATTAACCAAGTAATTCCAAATCCATAAATGAGAATTACTTAAATTAAAATGTTGGCTGAGAAAATGAAATAAACATATTAAAAATGATAGTATAATTTCTTATTTAAAAAAAAAAACATTTTAGGGATATTGAATAAATTTGTATAGTTATAGATTAATAGATTGATTAGCAATAATAATAATAATAAGGAAATGATTTAACAATAAAGATAATTAGAAATTATTTAAGAAGAAAATGAATAAAATCTTACTCCTAAATAATAATTAAAATCTCATTTTTCAGCATGTAGTGATTCAGAATTTTAAACATTATAAGAAGATTGTTCAAAAACAATAACTTAAATTATATAAAATTCTCTTGCTCAATCTTTAAGTTAAGCTGATATTAAGTAAATTCTTGAACCTGAATAATAAATCTCATTACAACATCGTTAATCAGTTGATATCAATTAATAAATAGTATAATATACTGAAGAGACAACTAAAAAATTTNTCCTAGTAGACATTTTTTATAAATGTCTTCAATTATACAAATATAATAGAACTGCTTTAATAACTGAAAGTAAACCAACATTTAATATAGAGTTTTATCCGTCCATAAAAAATGAAAAAAATCTTTTGAATTATGCAATGCGACTTTACCTTTATTTACCTTAAGTTTTTTGTAATTAGGCACAATTTTATGAGTTTAGTAGGGTATTTTTGTTTTTATGCATTTTGATATTTATTCAATCTGATTACATTGTTATATTAAATTGGCAGAAGAAAGAAGTAAAACATATAGATATCATGTCAATTTTGTAAGATTTATATAGTTATTATTATATTATAAATTATATACATATATATTTTATTATAGCAGAGAAATTATTATTAGAGACAAAGACTGTTTTACATTATAAGTAGTATAATGCTGAATAATAATTAAAGAAAACATTTTATTCATGCTCTCATTCTATCTCTAAAAATATAAAAATTTTAGATTTGAACTTGAATTTTGTTTAATGAAGGCTATAGATAATGTGTTAAGATCTTTAGTAGATTATTAGAAGATTGTAATCCAAAATCTAAGGTACTGTAAAAAATAAGGGATTAAGCTAAATGTTTTTTAATTTAAAAGGAAATTATATAATTAACCAAGTAATTCCAAATCCATAAATGAGAATTACTTAAATTAAAATGTTGGCTGAGAAAATGAAATAAACATATTAAAAATGATAGTATAATTTCTTATTTAAAAAAAAAAACATTTTAGGGATATTGAATAAATTTGTATAGTTATAGATTAATAGATTGATTAGCAATAATAATAATAATAAGGAAATGATTTAACAATAAAGATAATTAGAAATTATTTAAGAAGAAAATGAATAAAATCTTACTCCTAAATAATAATTAAAATCTCATTTTTCAGCATGTAGTGATTCAGAATTTTAAACATTATAAGAAGATTGTTCAAAAACAATAACTTAAATTATATAAAATTCTCTTGCTCAATCTTTAAGTTAAGCTGATATTAAGTAAATTCTTGAACCTGAATAATAAATCTCATTACAACATCGTTAATCAGTTGATATCAATTAATAAATAGTATAATATACTGAAGAGACAACTAAAAAATTTTAACTCTTTTTCTAATTTTATGAGGAATCTATTGATAATTGGGAATGTGTTACTACTAAGGATGATATTTATATAAAATAATGAAACCAGGTTGTGGTAGTGTATTTTTGAAAGAACATTCATTTATATATAATAATAATAAATAAGTTGTTTTTAATGAGTTTATTAGAAAGAATTTAGTACAAATTGGGATAGTAAGAAATGAACGAGAAGATATAGATATTATGTATTATGTTGTAGTTTCTTATATACCAATAGTAAGTACAAGAGAATGGTTATAAAGAAGAATATTAAGATATGATTTTCCTTATAAAGGATAAATTTGTTGATTATTTTATTCAGTAGATCTATCAAAATTTCCAATTTCTAATTGTCCAGTAGGTGCTCATACTGAAATTGCTAGTATATTATTATTATAATTAAAAAGGTTTTGTTTTTGAAAATACCTCTTCTGGTACTAAAATTACATTTGTCTATAATAAAGATATTAAAGGTTCATATAATGAGAAAAAAAATAAGATTTTAAAAAATTTGTAAAATGAATCCTTTAAAAATGATTGCAATAAGAGAATAAATTTGAAAAAATCATGGAAGAATTAAAATATATATATATATAATTTATACTAATATAATTTAAGATTAGATTTATTTTGTTGTAGAATATATAAGAGAAGACAAGTGTATTATGATGATGCTGAAAAATAAAATTGTAAAATGAAGTTCATAGATTGATAGTTTGTAGAGATGCTAAACATACTAATTTTTGGAAGTACTGAGAGTTTCATCATAATTAGTTTAGGAATTANTGCAATGCGACTTTACCTTTATTTACCTTAAGTTTTTTGTAATTAGGCACAATTTTATGAGTTTAGTAGGGTATTTTTGTTTTTATGCATTTTGATATTTATTCAATCTGATTACATTGTTATATTAAATTGGCAGAAGAAAGAAGTAAAACATATAGATATCATGTCAATTTTGTAAGATTTATATAGTTATTATTATATTATAAATTATATACATATATATTTTATTATAGCAGAGAAATTATTATTAGAGACAAAGACTGTTTTACATTATAAGTAGTATAATGCTGAATAATAATTAAAGAAAACATTTTATTCATGCTCTCATTCTATCTCTAAAAATATAAAAATTTTAGATTTGAACTTGAATTTTGTTTAATGAAGGCTATAGATAATGTGTTAAGATCTTTAGTAGATTATTAGAAGATTGTAATCCAAAATCTAAGGTACTGTAAAAAATAAGGGATTAAGCTAAATGTTTTTTAATTTAAAAGGAAATTATATAATTAACCAAGTAATTCCAAATCCATAAATGAGAATTACTTAAATTAAAATGTTGGCTGAGAAAATGAAATAAACATATTAAAAATGATAGTATAATTTCTTATTTAAAAAAAAAAACATTTTAGGGATATTGAATAAATTTGTATAGTTATAGATTAATAGATTGATTAGCAATAATAATAATAATAAGGAAATGATTTAACAATAAAGATAATTAGAAATTATTTAAGAAGAAAATGAATAAAATCTTACTCCTAAATAATAATTAAAATCTCATTTTTCAGCATGTAGTGATTCAGAATTTTAAACATTATAAGAAGATTGTTCAAAAACAATAACTTAAATTATATAAAATTCTCTTGCTCAATCTTTAAGTTAAGCTGATATTAAGTAAATTCTTGAACCTGAATAATAAATCTCATTACAACATCGTTAATCAGTTGATATCAATTAATAAATAGTATAATATACTGAAGAGACAACTAAAAAATTTTAACTCTTTTTCTAATTTTATGAGGAATCTATTGATAATTGGGAATGTGTTACTACTAAGGATGATATTTATATAAAATAATGAAACCAGGTTGTGGTAGTGTATTTTTGAAAGAACATTCATTTATATATAATAATAATAAATAAGTTGTTTTTAATGAGTTTATTAGAAAGAATTTAGTACAAATTGGGATAGTAAGAAATGAACGAGAAGATATAGATATTATGTATTATGTTGTAGTTTCTTATATACCAATAGTAAGTACAAGAGAATGGTTATAAAGAAGAATATTAAGATATGATTTTCCTTATAAAGGATAAATTTGTTGATTATTTTATTCAGTAGATCTATCAAAATTTCCAATTTCTAATTGTCCAGTAGGTGCTCATACTGAAATTGCTAGTATATTATTATTATAATTAAAAAGGTTTTGTTTTTGAAAATACCTCTTCTGGTACTAAAATTACATTTGTCTATAATAAAGATATTAAAGGTTCATATAATGAGAAAAAAAATAAGATTTTAAAAAATTTGTAAAATGAATCCTTTAAAAATGATTGCAATAAGAGAATAAATTTGAAAAAATCATGGAAGAATTAAAATATATATATATATAATTTATACTAATATAATTTAAGATTAGATTTATTTTGTTGTAGAATATATAAGAGAAGACAAGTGTATTATGATGATGCTGAAAAATAAAATTGTAAAATGAAGTTCATAGATTGATAGTTTGTAGAGATGCTAAACATACTAATTTTTGGAAGTACTGAGAGTTTCATCATAATTAGTTTAGGAATTAAAAGATATGCAAGATTGTCTTTGCTTTATGGATTGATGCGAGAGACAATGAATTAACAATGCTAGAATTGATACTTTTATATGTGGAAGTATTAGATAAATATTGTGGAAATGTTTGCATTAGACATAGTATTCACCTTTTTGACAGCAGCCTTAGCATCAGTCATCAACTTCTTTTCTATATCTCATTCATTTTTCATTCTCTTTATTTATTAAACGCTCTCCTCAACAAATTCATGATTTAAATTAAATACTTCTGCTTCTTTCAGTAATCCTTCCAATCCTAACATAAAATTACATTATAATAATACCCTTAATATTCTCATCCAAAGATTTCTGGAATAACAAAATTTGGTTCCTTCTTCTAATTCTATAATGCTAATTTTAAAGCAATTGGATTTCCTGTAATTAGATCTATAGATTTATTTATTTTAGGATCCCATTTAATAGGATTTGGAATCTCTCTAGCTGGATACTTATTAAACATCTTCAATATTTTCTTAGCTTAAATAGCTTTTGCCGTTTTATCCCTTAATTCTGAAGCCTAACCTATTATATATTATTAATCCACTCCTTTTTCTGTTGCTATAGCTACTTTATCATTTAAAACAACAACCTATTCTGGTATTTAATAATATTGTTTTAATATACTTCTGCCCTTAATCTCACCATCTTCTTCTCAGCTTCCTCTTGATCATCAATCTTAACACGTCTATTGACTGCAACATCCAACATAGCTTGAATTTGATTGAAAGATGTCAATATTGTTTTATAATTAGGTACCTGTTTCAAAGTACTTAAATAATCCAAAATACCATTTTATGTTCTTAACTTTTCCTATTCAATCATAGCATATTTATAATTCTTTGGATCAATCTCTATTTTTTAAAATTCTTCTTTCCCATATTCATTCTTAATAAACCATCCCCTTTTCAATTTCATTTTATTTCCCTCTCAATAATTTACGATCCTATTTTTCTATTATACTCATTAATTCTTTTCTGTATGTTTCTTTATTATATCCCAACAATTCTAACATCTACCTTCAGGTTTTTCCATGTCTGTTGATTCAGCATTCCCAAATACCCAATCCATCTTACATTCCTCTTCTTTCCAAAATTTTCTACAGGTCATACAAAAATACTTAGTTGTCTAACCACTTATTTCTAATAATTTAATTAATTGTGATATATAGGCATTAGTTGTTAAATCTTTTTAGTATGTCCTCTTGTATTTGGTCTATCTACAGTTCCTCCATAAATCATTAATGTCTAATATACTATCTATTTTCCTCCTGACTCTACCAAATGAACATTATTATTCCCAAATAGATTTACATCCTATATTAAAACCTCCTATTTTTTTTACCTTCCAACATAATCATCCCTTTAATAATAACCAAACAATTTGTACATGTCCTTTAAAACATGCCCACATTAATGGAGTAGAACGGACTTATTAATTTATTATTCCTTAGGCAACCTTCTTTGATAATTATTAAGGGAAATTAAACATTGCTGATTATGCTGCAACTCTAGGACTTCCTCCAAAATAAGTAGATTTGCTTGGAGAAGATTAATTCATTGGATTTGAATAAATAGGCATTGTTTTGGCAAAGTTCTACAATATCAATGTCATTTTGGAACATATGGTGCTGCTGCTTATTGAAACAATAACACATGCAATATGTCTTATAATGTTATTTTTATTAATGATATCCTTTACATGCTGCCCACATTAATGGATTCCATTTTTACTTATCTTCATATAAAATATTTACACTTTTATATAAACAACGCAAGACGGCTGTTAAATCTCCTTTTTAACAAGCAGTTAATCTAATTAATTTATATATTATAATAAAATTGTTAATGATAATTTCCCTTCTTTCTCTTTCCTCTTTATCCATTTCTGATTCCTCTTCTAATAGTTAATCCATCAGCTATTTTTCTCGGTCCATTTTTTGTTATAAAAAAAATTATATTATACAATTATATTATTTTATATTTTTATATAAAACAACCATTATTTTTTAATCATTTATTTAATCTAACCATTTAATGCTATCCAAATTGATTTTGCTATAATTGCTCTACTTTCTATAAGTTGTTTATCTTCAACTTATTAATGATACTTATTTCATTTTTGAAAATGAATACATTCAAAAAAATTTATCCATTAATGCTATCCCCTATCAAATCAACATATCAAAATAATTATAAATAAAATCAATAGTCTAAGAATACAATCTTACTAAAAAAGTTAAGTAGATTATATTATCAAAAGCAAAATTATATTTATGTACAAAAACAAATAATCAAGATATTAATATTGTTTAATTATAAGTTGAAAGCTTATCTTTTGGTATTAAATAAAGAACTATCTATCAAACGATAAATTATTTATTCAACCTAACAAATAATCCATTCTATTAACTAAATATACCAAATATATTTAATTTAAATCAATAAGAACTTTAATATAAAAAATTTTACTTTTTTAGATTACAACCTATATGTTAATTAGATTCAGATTTTATGGATTCATTACTTGTAATATTTAAGAAAGTTTGCTCCTATTCACAAGACTTATTTTATTGATGTAAATAATTATGAAATTATAAATTAAACTAAGAATAACTTGGATAACGATTTTTAATCGAACAATTTTATTATCAATATTGACATATGTACTTCAGATTTTTTGAGGATTTTAAGTCAAAATCATATAATAATATTAAATACAAGCCTTATGTATATTGTTTACCAAGCTATACATTTAAGAAATATTTCTAATGCTTTTTTAAATGAATGTAACTCTGATACCTTAACAAAATTATAAGAAATAGAAAATGATATTCAATATACTGAAGTAGAGACTATTAGTATAGATAAATAATAGAAATGGAGAAAAGCTTTAGTTGATCAATGTGAATTAATGGAAGAGTAATTAGGAAAGAAGGAGAGGGATTTTCATAAATATGCATCTAATAAGTACCTCATACTGAAATGATAGAAAGAAAAGTAGCTGAGGAAATTTTAAATAGAGAAAAATTATAAGCTTAGATGATTAAATATTAAGAATAAGAAATCAATTAATTACTTTAAAAGATATAGGTGTTGCAAGAGAAATGAGGATCTTATTTTTATATAATTTATATTTTCCATTAAATTATCATAAAAATAATTTTTAAATTTATGTAAGTTTTATCTCTATAGAAGCTTGTGTTTTCTGCACAATAAATGGCTTAGAAAGAACATTTTGCTGGTAAGTGGGATGTCCTAGTAGACATTTTTTATAAATGTCTTCAATTATACAAATATAATAGAACTGCTTTAATAACTGAAAGTAAACCAACATTTAATATAGAGTTTTATCCGTCCATAAAAAATGAAAAAAATCTTTTGAATTATGCAATGCGACTTTACCTTTATTTACCTTAAGTTTTTTGTAATTAGGCACAATTTTATGAGTTTAGTAGGGTATTTTTGTTTTTATGCATTTTGATATTTATTCAATCTGATTACATTGTTATATTAAATTGGCAGAAGAAAGAAGTAAAACATATAGATATCATGTCAATTTTGTAAGA